>CM052205.1:7503637-7712032 GCA_028454225.1 Lasioglossum leucozonium | reverse complement strand
AAATACGAGGACGTTAATAAAAATTGAGAATAATGTTACGTTACACAGAATTTATTAACATTGTCCAGAGAAGTACGAGTTAATTAACTGTGGCGGATTTAGCAATTGAGAGGCCCCAGGCGCAATTAAATTCTGAGGCTCCCCTCCAAATATTTAATTAGTATATTAGTATAAATATTGAATTACCAAATGATAATTTTTTTTCGTTTTGAGAGCTGAGTTTTAAGGCCTTCAGAATTTGTGAGATTAATTCTCTTTCCTACAATAGACATATTGTATAGATCAGTTTTATTTTGCGCGAAGATCCACGGTCTACGAGCAATAAACATTACAGCATCTTTTAAGTAATTTATTATTTACATATTTTTGGTTCTGAACAACGAATACTTCGAAAGACTCTTTTTTTCATTGCTATTGATTTTAAACAATTTCTTTCACTAAATATATGTACTAAAAAGATGTTCATAAAAGAATTTCGTGTTTTTGATCTTCAGTATGAAATTACATTCTTCCGTTCGTAGGTAAAAAATGTATTTATCGTAAATGGTTTATTCAACTGCAATTATACATTTCAAAAAAGAACTTATTAATTTATATACTTTTCGTTCAGACTTCAAAAAAATTGATTATGTAATTGATAGAAAACTGATTTCAATTTGCTAAGTTACCACCACATTTAATTCCAGTTGAAATTTTAATTGTGTTCGCGTGTGTGTGTGCACGCATCTACGCGCTGGTGCTATTGAAATTCTAATGCTATAATCGTCGCGATGCACAGTGGCGATTGATTAAAGATGGCGGTGGTTCGGATGCGTTGCGTTCCCCATGTAAATTAATACTTGAAGCGGATGATTCATATTTATAAACCGAGTTCATGATTGAGGATTGATTGAGTTCTTGAATCGCGACGTTACCAGGCCCAAAGTTGCACACCCCTATGTCGCACGAATGTTCTCGAGGGAGTTATGCGAGTTTTCTGCCGGGTGCTCTACCGAGCTCTTTTGCATCGCTGTATGGTTGGGTTGTATATTAATATTGGTTTGTGTCTATTGGATAGCTCGCGCGGCGTGGTGGATGTGGCGTGTTTACACGCGATTGGTTGAGCAGCCTGTGCGCGATATTTGGACTTGTTGGCGGCAGGAGAATGATCGTGCTTTCCTCCCCCTTGGTGGGATTCCTAGAAATCATCCGAATCACTGTCAATCAAATTTCACGGTGTCCGATTTGCGTGAATTTTTCGGTTGTTAAGAACTCCAGACGCTTCCTGGGCATTATTAATTTATTACTTGCCAGCAAAATTGAACTGCAGATTTTTATGGAAAATAAAAACTGGTTTATGTGGAATTGTTTTTATTTATTTGTATTTTTGTTTATCAAATTTATTAATTGTATTTATACGGAACATTATTTTGAAAATCTTCAAATGTTTTTACTGTTTTGCATCTGATCTACTCTATTTTACTGTAAAAACTGTAGTCTAATGACGATATTATTGTTGTAAATAAAATAGAAATTGTTGTGCATAAAATGATATGGTTTCAATGTTTTTATTCAGAGAATTAAAGTATACATTTTGGCGATTTGTAATGTAATATACCGTGTAATCAAAATGACTCATTTTTAGTTCTCAACAAATTTAGAGTTGCGAATGTGTACAGATTCGTAGTTTTATTTATTTTCCCTTATGATCATAGTAATGTATAGAGGTAATGTGATTTTCCAATTGCTACATTTTAACTATCATTATCGCTATCATTGCTGCGTAGAATACACTATCTTTTCAATCATTTTTGTCGTAATTGTAAACAACTGCGTAGTTCAGATGTTCTAACATGAAATACAAATAAACAAACTATATTTATCCATTGAAGTATCTTGTGAATCATAGTATAAATATTATTACATGTTACTCTATAGTAAATTGTCTATTCTAATTGGCATCTGAAAAATTGTTTTCATGGTTGAATTCACTATAGTATATCAGGTACCACGAGGGCACTTCCTTTCAGTTTAAAAAGATTAGTTAAATTTTTCAGAAAATACTACTTAAATATATGATATGTATTTAGTAATCGTTCAAACAAATACAATTTTACAATCTCAGCAATGATCAATTGGAAAATTCGAAATTCGTTATTTTGACAGTTCCCGCGGTTCTAGTGTTAAATTAATTACTATGATACTATACTACTTCACTATACAGGGCGGTCCACCTAAAACGTAGCCACCTAAATATCTCTTTTATTTCTGATGACATAAAAAATGTTTTCACTGCAACATAAAACGGTGTCACAAGGTGAATTCTTTGCAAATGTTAGTTTTCTCTCAAGGCTTGTTCTCTAATTTTCAAAGATCAAGGTCATTCGAAGGTCACGTTATTATACATATCCGAATGTATTTCTCGCTCAGCTACACGGTGCAATAAAAAGAGAAGTAACCTCGATAATAAAAAAAATATTCTTGCCAATCGGTGCATTGACACCGTGCACGAGAAATAATTTTTGCATCACAGTAACCTGAAGAGACATTTAGGTGGCGTTGCTCAAACGGACCACCCTGTACATAGTTCAGACAAAGATATTTCATACTTGCAATCATAAGAAACAGCGCACAAAAAAAGTTTTTCGGGGGTCACGGGAGACCCCAAGAGAAATCAAGGGTATTATCACGCGATGGGGTTGATTCGCGTCTGTAAAAATCGATCGGGATCGCCATTGCTATAGAAAATCGTCGTGATTTAGATTTTCTGTGGACAACGAGACAGAGGCTTGCGCGTATTGACGCTGATCGCGCGTTCACAAGGGAAGCACGAGGGTGTTCGTGAAACGACAAAGCGACGTCGCCGCCGGCTGGCCAGCCGGTTAACGATAATCCGTTCGACACTTTGTCCTGTCCGATCGTAGATTGTCCGGCGCGGGTGTGTGATCGCACGCACACGTGCACACCCGGGCACACGTACCCCACCAGTGATCTTATAAAAGCGGCCGGTGCCCCAGGCACCGGCATCTCGCTGCTAGCAACAGCTAACGTGGTAACGTGTCCATTCTCCGACTTCTTTTCTCTCGTGTGATATCCGCCCAGAACCGGCTCCAAGATGGTGCAGATCACTGGAAGGTACCAATACGTCTCCAACGATAATTTCGACGAGTTCGTGAACGTGCTCGGACACAAAGAGCTGGCCGCGCCGTTGCTCACCTCCAAGCCCATCCTCGAGATCTCCCAAACCGGCGACCAGTGGACCGTCGTCATCAACTCCGAGGAGAGAACCAGCTCCAC
This sequence comes from Lasioglossum leucozonium, assembly GCA_028454225.1. NCBI lineage: Eukaryota > Metazoa > Arthropoda > Insecta > Hymenoptera > Halictidae > Lasioglossum > Lasioglossum leucozonium. Next base: position 7,708,756 of record CM052205.1, on the reverse strand, counting down.
CACCTTCAAGCTGAACGAGACCTACGACGAGAAGCTGCCGTCGTTCGACCGCAACTTCCCGGTGAGCCGAGATTCATTTGCTATTGAAATTATCCAACATTGAAATTTCTTCTCGGATAACACTGCACAGTATCTTCGGAAATTCTTGCAAACGCGGTTAATTAACATTGCGAAACGCACAGTTTTTTACCATTTCATGGCACCTATGCATATCTTTCTACCTACGTCTGCGGATCCTCTTATCGGAGATAATATAAGTGGTCAATTGTTTGAATAGAATGTGCTAGGAAATTAGGATTTTGATGGAACTTTCGCCATCCTGGGTTAACATGCACTCAAAAATGCTCCATATTTTTGTCATCATAAGGGAAGCTTACTGGTAAAAAAGTAGTTTTTGATTATTTCATGGTTGACTAGGAATTGTTTAGGTATCAGCTTTCTTTCAGATATTTTTGCATGCGTCTGTGTGAAATTTGTTTCAACTCTCTTATTAGAGCTGATTTAAAAAATTCGAATGGAACTTTTGCAATCCCAGGTCAAGATGGATACAAATCCTGTCACCACAGAGTTAATAATTGAAAAATATTGATAACCGTATTTGTGGATAATATCGATGGGCAGTAATTCTCTATTTGTTTATTAATTTTTACATTTTCGTGAACTTGCTACAGAGACTATTTAACACTTTATCCATCCGCAATTTTGAAGTCTTTTAAAATGCAGATTTTATCAATCAAGAATTCTATTAATAATCAATGGTAATAACAAAATTTCTTTCGAAACGATTATTTATGAGGAAACTGTTATCGAAGCACCAAACTAATATACTTCCGGTAGCTAAAGTGTTAATATTGATATGTTCCATGAATATCGAACCAACTATATAATATTTATTGTACAATTGTTACATCCTTTACAGTGATTCGCATACGTAAATGTTTATAACGTCAACGCGTTTGACGAAATACTTCCGAACGTATTTTCGACTTTTTAACTTTCATATTATTGAGCTACGTCGATATCGTTGGTCTTAAAAATTAGTGACTTGAATAATTTCTAATTTATCTGACGCTGTTAGGTATAGCTATATCTAGTATCAGATTGATAATACAATTGTCATAGATAACGGTAGATGCCTTTTTCTTTCGAACTGTAATTATAGGTTCCAAGTATGAATTTGATTTGAACTTAAATCATAATCATTAAACTGAAATTAGTAAAATCGAAAACTGTCGGAAGATTATTTTTCGCCTGTTTCGGACAGTTAACGCGGATAAATTTTATCTTGCATAAAGATCCGCAGGCTAACGAATACCATACTGAGATTGATATTTGAACGTGGGATGATGCGGTATGTAACGTCGAGTAATTCTTCCCAAGAGAATCTCTGGTTACACATCGAACGTCGAACCCGGGGAGATTGACTGCTACAGTAACTCGAGCGGCAATTGACATCAGTTTGCTTGCAATATATTATAATTTAGATGTCGCCTAATCACGGACAAAGGATGATAATGCCGGTCTACAATTAGCACCGATAAACGAGGTTCTGATAAATACAGATTATCGGTATCGGAGTTTCTCGAGTCTTCACGATTAATATCAAGAAAAAAAATTACATAAAAATATATATTGTCTTCCATTGAAATTTTGATTTGAGTTATCGATCGTATTAGAATAATATAAATTGAATGATATCGGAGCTAGCTCCGATTCAATTTATATTGTCTTCCATTGTTTTATATCGCATCAGTGTAAATAAATCACACGTATCAGAGAGAAAGAGGAATAGAAAAATCAATTATGTATGTAATTGATAAACAGACAGACTTGCAAATATCATACAACTTTGTTGGTAAGCACGTCAATGAAAATCTTTAAATATGAATAGAATAGAAAAACTGATTTTTTTTACGCCAAAAAAATTGACGATTTTTGATGAAATATAATGGTAATTTTTCTAAAATACTGAAGTAAATATTTATTATCGTATTGATCATAATATCATCATACTGCTATCATACCGAGTACAGGATTTGTTACAGAAGAATTCACTTGCCATCAAATGTCACGAATCACTATGTATATAATAATCAATTCGGTAGGTATACTTAGACCTTGCGATGACCGAACGGTTTTATAGTGTTGCAAGGTTTCTCATTGGTAAGCAGTCTAATCCCTGAATTTTAGATCTTAAATTTTCGTTTATCGTAATTACTACTTCTACTTCTTCGCATTGTATTGTTTTAAAAATTGTAGTATACAACGACATTTCATACAGTGCGCGCAGTCGTGTCTTCCGGTTTCTGTGAACGCTACTGAATATCTAATTTAAAACGATTACTGTCGAAATTTCGAGTTAATCTCTTCAATTTCTGCGAGGATTTGCTATCCGTAATCGCTTTCGGGCAGAGAAGATCACGGTAGTATAGTTAATTTCACAAAGGGAATAACGTAGGGGTGCCTTCCACCCTTTAATCGAGAGTCGCTTTCAGTTCTGACGCTACGAAAGTCTGCCATCGTTATTAAATATTCTTAAACTCTAATAGAAGCTCGTTTCTACCAATCTTGTTTCGTGTTACATGTAGCAAGAATTGCCTCGGCAAAATTCTGTCCTTAATGTATAGTCTCGTCAACGAGTTTTTCAATATTTTTACTGAAAACTGCTCGAGAGTAATCATTTCTCGTATCACAAAACGATAGAGTGAATTTTGTTGTAAATATAAATTCCTTGCATCAATTTTCCATAAAGCGGGATTTATAATGAAAATAATAAAAAATCACGAAATACTCTAAAAGCTGTTATACATATAGATACACATATACAGATTAACATCTATACTAATCGGTACCGATTTTTGTGCAAAATAAAATTTCTAAAATCAATTTTTCAAAAGCTGGATAAAAATCCATTTCTATCCTGAATAATTCTGATACGTCGAAAATAATGTGCTCAAGCATCTCTAACGAGAACGTAATTACTGTTTGCGTTTTATCTACTCGTTTTTTATCAGAAAATGCAAGAATCGCACTTTGTAATTTGTCCCATTAATCTTTGATTGTAACATAATCCCATCTCTGGTCTTTAGAGACCAAGGAAATACACATAATCCTTTATAGAAATTGTTTCAATCGAACCTTTTGTTAATTAAACGCTAGGAACTGATCGATTTCTATGTATAAAACAATTATGATAGCAGTGTAGTGTTTGCAACACTCTTCTGGCATCTGTCGCGAATGTTCAGAACTATCCGGATCGAATTGAAACCTTTTATTGGTATACCGTGCGCATCAGTGAATTATAAAATGGTAAAACGGTGGTGCATCGTTCATGAATCCCGACATGTGAAATTGAGCGGCATCCTTCCTCCCCCTAACATCCTAACGATGCATGATTAAATGATGAACATCATTTAACCCTCATGCACTGTTCGGGTCAATTTAAACGAAAAGCGAACCTTAATTTCTCGTCATATTTTTGCTGGAAAAACACATAAATGAATTAAATATACATACATTAATTCTTGGACTTCAATAGTCGACTTTACTCCAGACTTACACCCCGTTTCTGTTAATGAGATTAAATTGATTGCTCAACTATATAGATTCAATGAGAAAATCGATATAACTTAAAAAATTCAATTGAAAAAAACTTACACATTACCTACCGGTTGTTGTTTAATGGTCTCTAAAAATTTTCAAAAAAGGTCCACAGCTAAAGTTCTCTTTATACATTTTTCAGTAAAGATATAACATATTTTTAATTGCGAAGCAGAACAACATGGCCCAATAATTTCTTTCCGAATTGTTGTTTAAAAGATTTTCAAGCTCCACACAATTCTCACAAATATATAAATTGTTGTATCCGTAATTTGATTGATTTTAAACGAACACAAAAATTACAACACAATCGTGGAAACTGAAAGATTCAATTTAATGCACAACATATACGAACGTAACAAAACTTTCTGAACAGAGCATGGGATTTTTTATTAATGCTTTAACGTCAGTTTCGTTTAGGTCAATGTGTTAGGTTTACGAAACACGTGTAGAAATAAAACGAACCAAGTGCTAGACGAATTTGCACGATTTACTCTTCCAAATAAAAAAAAATGAAGGTACAATTATTATAGTTCTGCGGTTACACGGGAACTGAATGTTACACTTTAGGATTGCAATTACATGTATATGTATGCACTTGAGGAATCGTGTTAATGCATTCCGGCGGTATTTAACGATTCTTTAATTCACTATTCGTAAACGTATACTTAAATAAAACTTAAATAAATTATGTAACACAATTACAGGATAAGATATTAGGTTCTAGTCTTACCTTGATTATGCTAAGACGAATAAGTTAGAGCGAATCGTTTTCATTGATCAGGCGATTGCGATTTTTTTCTTTCCCGACGATAGTAACGTAACCGCCGCGAAAACTCAGGAATTTCGCGAAAACGAAAATTATAATTTTCGTATTTTTGTTCGTTCGCAGAGCATTGCAACGCAGGAAGGCGATAAGCTGAAAGTAGTAACAACTGTAACTGACGGTCTCAAGATCACCCGTGTCTACGAATTTACAGAGACCGGAATGAAAGTGGTGAGTATAAATATATATATGAATAAAATAAAATTGTGTGATTGACGGAAAAATTGCACGTTCATTGCGATTCGCTAATTAAAAACTGTTCAATTGCGATCCGACTGATCCTCTTTAAAGCTGCAAGATAATAAAAACTGATAACGAAAAAAGTTTAAGCATGTAGTAACAATATAAAACGTCTGGAAGTGATATATGATCGATCATAAAAAAAAAGAAATGCACTTTATCGCAAACTGTTCTAGATCGGCGTGCGTTCTAAATTCTTGAAATTTCGTTTTCAGCACCTGTCCGCCAACACGGTCGACGCCACGGCAGTACGTACATACAAGAGGCTCTAAATAACAAAAATATTTAGATAAATAAATAACGGGCAATCTTCCATATGAATTAAAAATAAAGAATTTTTTACAACTCTATCCTTGCTCTTTCTTTCACCATCCATCAGAATAATTTTTTGTCTCATGCATTATTATGCTCGAACGAGAACGTTAAAAACGTTGGACAAGAACGAAATAAATTTTAATTTGAACGTATTGCTTGCAAATGCGCAAGAGTAAATGTTCCCAAGTTGAAATATTTGAAATACGGCAAGGCCGTATCGAATCGACATTCTCGCAAGCATTTAGTCTTACGCATACACGATTACAGGTGAACAGAACAATCGTATTGTACAACATATTAACAAACCGAAAAATGAAAGAGGGGTTACAGATTCAACACATGAAAACAGACAAGATATAATGAACTATACAAAAATCAAAAGTAATAAGTCGTTGCACAATTAACATTCTCCAACGATTAAAAACCTCTTCGTTTGTATTATAAATTGTTAAAACACTTTTTTTACTTCTTTATTCATATTATTTAGTTGCAGTAGAGATTGTATACTTGTTTTAAAATGTATAATCAGTCACATCCTTAAAAGTGGCAACAAAATGGTCCTGGGGGGGGGGGATGATGATTATGGGACAATTTCATCTACGTTTATTATCATCCGAGGGGGAGGGGTTTCTTAAGAATGACCTTGAGAATTCCTCCATCGCCGACGCTATACTCATCCGGCCGGGGAATAATATAAAGCTTTCGATTCAGCGGATCTCGCGTGTACGTACAAACTGTTCGTTCGTTCGTTTCGTATTTGTTCGAATTTATTTAATAATAATATGTATCACATTAACTCATCAAAGTGCTGTACATAAATGGATAGAGAATACATAAGAATGGTATTAATGAATGACAAGTGTATAATATTCTCTTGTAGTATACTCAACTTCGGAATAGGAACAAACAAAAAAAAATAAATATATAGTACCTGTTGTTCGTGTGTACGTGAGCGTGTATGTAATATACGTATGTTCTAATACGCGTGTTGGGGTTTCTGTTTATGTGTGTGTGTGTGTGTGTGTTTGTACGTGTCTGTTTAGCGTAGGGTGTGCGCGCGCATTCTTACATACAGAATGCTGCGTGTTACGTGTAGATAAGTTCTTTTCCATAAAGATTACGACGATTAATCATTTATCAAGTATAATGGACATATAAAATTAAAAAGTATAAAAAGACCGTCCAGTTTCGTGTTTTACAATAAGAATATGCTTGAGAAACCGATTCGTGCGGTCAAGTGTGTGACGCGTAACGCTTCCATCGGATCTCGAATTTCACATCTCGTCGGTCTCTAGTTGCTTGGCGCCTGTGTTTTTTCTCTCTTTCTCGCTTCTCTTTCACCGGTCGGTGTTTTTGTATGTGTGTTTCGATTCTTTACAGGCCAGTTGCAGCACCACGTGGACACTATCCTCCGGTAATCTCAGAGACCGCTTGGAAACGCATTCGATTTATTTACAAAACAACCGATATCCTTTTCCGCATTACGTTTTTTTTTTCTCTTCTTGTTTTCTGCCTTCTATTTATCTTCCTCTTCCAGCGAGACATCATTGTTTTCCCAACACGACTGAAGCAGTCAGAAGCGATAGCATATATTTTGTTTGTTTTTTTTTTCTGTTTAAAGGATATGCCCTCTCTCTCCCTCTCTCACTCTCACTCTCTTTCACGCGCATCCACCCACGCATACACACCATATCTCTCTATCACTCCCTCTCTATCTTTCTGTTCAACTATTCGTTCGCACGCTCTCCCGGTCGCCAATATAGATAAACGCACTCGTCACTTCATCGGTACATGTACACATTAATATATTATCTTTTATACTTTACGCTAGTCATTTTAGTAAAAACTCCTTCCGGTTCGTTATATGTTCCCTAATCAACTACTTCAGCGGATGTTCCAGCTCCTTTCTTCGTAAAATAGAAAGAACAACATTCTTCGGTGCGTGACATACGATCAACATAAAGCTAAGGATCGATAGAGCCCGGCTGTCCACCGCCGTGGATTCAGTCAGAGCTCATGATCAGTTGGTTGTCGTTCGGCGTGACCACCGGTGACAGGTCTTTCTTCGGCACGTCGTCGATGATAGCGTTTATTTCTATCTTCTCGGACACGCCGTTCTGGAGGACCTTGGCCTTCTCGGGGGTCGTTTTGGCGACGGCCGCGACCCGGCCGGACACTTTCGACACGGAAGTGACCTTCTTGATAGGCGAGGCTGCCGTGGTGGTCTTCGTCGTCGAGGACATGCGTTTCGCAGCGCTCGTCGTGGTGGTGCTGGTCATGGACAAGCGGGTTGTTGTCTTGGCGGTGGTTCGCGCCATTGAAATCTGTTTGTTGGCAGTCTCTTTCACCTGCTTGTCGATAATCGGGGGCTTGCCCGACAACTGACGAGGCTTCGCCGCGATTCCAGTGGTCGGTACGCTCTTCGGTCTCGAGATAGCCGTGGTCGTTGCGGTGGTAGCGGCGCTGGACTTCGCGGGGGCGCTGGTTTTGGCGGCGGCGGCGGTGGTGGCCGACACGGGTCTCGCCTTCGTTGTCGTCGTCAAGGTTGACGTTTTCGTAGTCGCGGTCTTCGTTGTCGCGGATCTGGCCGTCGGCGCAGCCTTCACGGTGGTGGAAGTCTTGGCCGCCGCGGCCGGTTTGCTCAGGGGCTTGACGTCGCCGTTCGCCGTAGGTTTTTTCTCGCTCGGAACCGGTTTCGAAGCAGTCGTGGCTTCGTTTTGGCCACGTTTCGGTTTCGTGGTGGCGTTCGCGCTCAACTTGGTAGCGCCTTTCGTTGTGGCAGTCGTAGCGGTTGTTTTCGGAGGGGGCTTCGCGGCCGCCATTCTGTTACTTGTTGCGATCGAGGAAGCCGCGGACTTCTTCGGCGCGTCCAGATCCTTCGGACGAGCAGTCCCCGTTGTCGTCGGTTTCTTAGTTGCTCCGGTTAATGCTCGCGTCGCCGATTTCGAGGGCGATGTCGGATTAGATTTCTGCGCGGTCTTCGGCGCTGCGGTTTTCGATGACGGTTTAGGCGGGGCCTTCACCTTCGCTTTGCTGCTCTGGGTTGCAGCGACCGCGGCCGCTCCGATCGCGACCGCTGCAGCAGCAGCCGTCACCGCTGAGACTTTTGTTTCGGAAGCTTCTGGCACCACCTTCTCGGTTTCGGGTTCTTTCACCTCAGGAAGAACTGCTTCGACTTTCTCCGCTTGTTGTACCTTGCACGCTTCCTCGACATCAGGTTCCGCGGGTTTCTCGGGTTCGACGGTCTCCTTGACTTCCGGCACATCCTCTTTCTTTGATACTTCCTCTTGGATCTCTGGAATTGGGCTGCTCACCGGAACATCGTCCGGTTTCGGTTGCAACTGGCATTCCAAACCTGTGAATTCTTGCATAGACTCCGACAGACTGAGCGCGGGTTCTTTCACCGGCTGTTCTACTTCCTGCGGCTTTGTTTCGACAACCTCGGGCTCCGGAACGATCGTCTCCTTTGGCTCGGGAACTATTTCGGCTTCCTGCTCGAAAGTAGACTTCATGCGGCAGATCATGTCATCGACGGGTGATGCGATCTTTTCTTCGACGTTCTGCGGTGAAAGGGGCAGTGTTGTGGGTTCAGCCTCCACTTCCTTCTTGATGCAGACCTCCTGTTCTTCGGCGAAGTCCAATAAATTCTCCTGCGTCGGCTGCGGGGATTCGGCGCGCTTTTCCTCGGCGGGTTGTAAGTCTAAAATCTGAGCAATCGGATCGCATTCCTCGATGTTCGGTGATTCACCGAAGTCGTTCTCCTTCACCGACGACGACTCGCAAGCGTCGTTACTCGTCATCTGAGGCAATTGGCAAACATCGTGCTGTGCCATTGGCGATGACGTACGAAGCTCGTGCGTTGGTATTGTCGACGATTCGAAAGGATCGATTATTTGTTGAGTGGTTGGACAAACGTCGAGCGCTTCTGTGGAAGAGGCTGAAAGAACATCGCTCGCCTTTTCAAATGGCGATTGACAGATATCGGTCGTCGGCAAGGGAGATTCGCGAACGTCGTTGGCTTCCGCTGGCGAATGTTCAGAAACCTCGTACCGTGCTGTCGTTACCGATGGTTCGAACGAATCGATTATTTGTTGAGATGTTGGAGCGGACGGACAAACGTCTAGCGCTTCTGTGGAAGAGGCTGAACGAATGTCGTCGGACTTTGCGATCGGTGATTCGCAAATCTCGTGCGATTCTGGGACAGGCGATTGACAGATATCTTCCGATTCTATCGCCTGGGTTTCACCGATGCTGCCGGTTTCGGTCGAATACGATTGGACGTCGTATTGTGGAGGTTTGAACATCGCCGCATTGGGCGTTACTTCGAACACAGGTGATGCAGAAGGGATTTTATCGCTCTCGACAGGGGCAACGAGGTCGCTCTCCGTCGCGTCAGGTTCTGGCGACAGCGACGAAGGTGTGTCCGCATCCTTGGCGTCGGTTTCTTGCTGGAATTCGTTTTCTGGGAGCAACGCGTCCTCGCTGGCCTCGTCTATGGGCTTGGTCTCGTCGATGTCGACGGTGGACGGTGACAGAGCTTGTTCAATGTCGACGGTGGACGGCGACAGCGGTTGTTCGTTGTCGACGATGGATGGCGATAGCGGGTGCTCGTTGTCGACGTTGGTCGGCGACAGCGGTTGCTCGTTGTCGACGTTGGACGACGACAGCGGTTGCTCGTTGTCGACACAGACTAGCTCTTTCTCCGACTCGAACTCTGCAGAATAATTCTCCGTGAGAGGAGAATGCTCGGATCTCACGGTCTCTTGTTGCTCCGCCTGAGAAGACTCCGATTGCATGTTCAATAAGTCGAATGGAGATTTCGGTTTGTCCGCGTGCTCGGTGAAAACGGTGTCCTCCTGCTGCGAAGAGAGGTTCACGAGCTCTGCGGGCTCTCCGGGGAAGGCTTGCGTGTGCGACGGTTGTTCGGTTTCCGGCGATGCTAAGTTTGTAAGCTCCGGATGCAACTCCGGGGATTGCGCCGTCGGACCTTGCTCCTCCATGCTGCCGTTTTTGTCGTCCAGGTCGGTGTTGCTGAGATTATGCACGGCGTTCAAGTCGACGCTCTTCTTGTACTCGCCCTCGAAGTCGGCGCCCTTGTCGAACGCTGCTTCAAAATCGCTCGGCGTGAAAGACATGGCCATCGGGTCCTTGGCGATATCGTAGTCGCGCTCGTAACTAGAAAACGATTCGTCGACCGTCGAGATATCGGCTCTGTGAAAATCGGTGGTCGTTAAAAAGCTGGCGGACGACACGTCGCCGTACTCCGCCTTCGTCGACGAGACCACGGAATCGTCCATGTTCCCAGAAAAGCCGATAATCTTCTGTCTTTCGGTGATAAAATCCGTATCATCGTTGGATTGCAGATGAACTCCGTTCTGATATTCTTTTTCTTCCGGGTCGACCTCTCGCGGCCGCTGGCATATTTCCTCGTCGAATTCGCTCTGGCTGGGCACCTGGATGTCATCCATTTGCGGAACCTGTTTCAAAGGCGAACCGGAGATAGGGTAATCTTCCATGAGGTTTATTCGAGCTCCCGCAAACTGAGGAGAGACGGGAACGAACTCTGCCGCATCCGGGTTTAGTTGAAAATCCATGTCTTTTAACTTGTCCTGCTCGTCCGCGAAAGATTCCTCCTGCTGTTCCTCTTTCTTTTCCTCGGCGCTAATCTACGGACAGAAACCGATTACTTAGGATGGTGAATACTAATCTTTGCTAATGCTTTTGCTACTGATATTAGATGTTGTCGACATAGAATACCAACGAAGACATAGATATGTGCTTTAAAATGCATTTGGATTTAATTGAACATTATTCGATGGTGCTCTTTTTGTCTTTTTAGTTATACTTCTTCTTCTACAGTAAGAAACATGGTCCAGCATATATGAAGAAGACTATTTTGTATTATTTTTTAATAGACAAGGAAAAGAAACATCTGGTGTCTATTAAATGAGATTGGAAATCCATAATGCAGCTAAATAGTAATTCAGGTTTAATCTTCGCTTATTAAGAATAGAATTAATTTCGATTTATAATGATCAAGTTAACGATAACAGCTTAGAAATGTACTTATACTTTAAATACTTTGTTGCTAAAGGTAAATGTAGTATATTGTATATTAACATTAATAATTAATTTCTTTTAAAGACTTTCTAGTATATGTGCAAATTCCTTTACCGATTAAAATGGTTCTAAATTGTACAACACATACAAAATCAAATTACCATAGTCAAAAAACGACATACATGATTTTATGCATAGTCTAGAAACTTGCAAAGTTTTAATAAAATAAAATGGTAGATATTTTTTATGGTGATTCTATCACTTTAAAATATTTCTTCATAAATGTCAATGATTATCTTGGTATTTATAGTGTACTAAACGTATTCATTGGTATTCGAGCGTGCATTTGTAATTTTCTTATTGCCTCGGATCTGCAACAGGAGTAGTCATTAGAATCTTGTAACGAGTAAATTCCTGGAATTAAGTAGTATAAAAGAAAAAAAAAATGTTAATCGACACGTACCTCCGTGTTAATAAGCTCAGGCGACTCTTCCTTCCATTTAATCTCTGCGCTTAGGTCCTTAAGTTGGATGGTCAAGGCGTTCTCTTCGACAGGAACTTCGGAACTTTCGATTTTCTCCTCTTGTTTAGGTTGTTGCGGTTCGTCGTCGACAGGCGTTGTCGACTCTTTTTCCTTGTTCGGATCAACGCGATAGTAGTTCCACTCGTCTTCCGAATCCTCGCTGTCCGCTACATTATCCGCTTCAGGAATCAGCGCATGCTGAAGAGGTTCTGAAAATTATAAATAAAAGTTAACGGAGAGAGTTCCGTCGAAGTGAATTTTCATTCAAGCTCCACACCCTCGGAATAAAAACTAAATTATGGTGCAGCGTAATTTAACTGTTTATACTATATCTTTCTAGTAAATTTTGTCGGACTACTAAAATACCCTGTCGAAGATACATAATCTGAAAAATAGTATTCTCATAATAATTCAGAAATATCTAAAAGCAAAGATCTCCCAAAGAGGGTGTCCGTCCCCTAAGTTAAATGTCCTCCAATATGGCCGATGGTCGATAAGAAATATACACGGTCTAATATCTTTCCGAGAGAACTTTCAACGTCTCTCGCGTATATTTGACTAAAATCGACAAAAATCTTCTCTCGCGAATCTCATTTTGCCGATGACTTCGCAGGACTTCTTTAGCCGATACACGTAACCGGCAAAAGAACTTCGTCGAATAATACCCTCGGCGCAAAAATCCCAAGCATTTCGCGATCACTCGCTCTCGCTACTCGGCCGCGTTAATAAACCAGACGACGACGGGCAAAAAAACGAGACCTTTCATTTACGGGTTCGTAATCCGCGAAGAATCCAAGAAGCACTCGTACAATTCCGAATCGTTACCCGGCGGCTACCAGGGGTGGGGGTTATGTAAATCCTCTTCCTTATCAAGCTAATTGTGCATTACGAAGAACTTTAAACGAAATGGCTTCGCGGCGGTGATAAGCAAATCAAGCTGACCGAGTCACGTAATTCGGCGGGACGTGCATTGATCTCGGCAACAAGGATTCCTCGAACGAAACTGAAAAAAAGACCGGAGAATTATCTGGACAGCTTGGAGAACGCTTGTTCAAGATCCGACAAAATTCTCAAAACTAATGCAAATTCCCATAGCGGAGAACGTTCGTTGGTCTCACACGATTACTCGCAGCATCACTGGCCTGGCAACCTAGCAACGCGACCCGAGGAGCTTCTGGATGCGGTTACGCAACTTCTGGTGCACAGCACAACACTTCACTGGGGTCCTGGGGCAAGAAAACGCGAGGCAGGGGTGCGGCAGAAACGCGCGTCGCCGAGAAACGCCCGAATCATCCGGGAAAATCATTGACGGACGCGGAGAGAGGGAGGGAAGGAGAGTCGTCGTCGTCGTCGTCGTCGTCGGACCGTGACGGAGTCGGGGAAAAACCAGTCCGAGGGGTCCAAAGGACGAGACCGGACACCGGGAGTCGATTCCGCGTCCGAGTTCGATCGGATCAGCTCGGTCTGCGCAGAAAAACCGCGGATGCAAAACGAACAAGAGAGAGAGAAAAAAAAGGGAGTTGTTCGTGGAGAGGCACGGCGCGCGGTTGCTGGCGTCGGAGAGTGCCGGTTACTCACGAGTTCCAGGAGGAAACGAGCAGGATATCTGGCCGCAGGAGCGATCGTCGCCGACTAAGAGGAACTACGCCCGCCAAGAGATGCATTATCGATCTAGTCTAGAGCCCCCGGAGCACCCCCTTCCTCGCCGACTCTGCCACCACCCACCTGTACCGCACACACCGTATAGCAACAGTCGCACCTCATCTCCGACAGGAACGCTGCTCCTGGCAGCGATTGGTCCTGGCCCTGCACAAAGTGACGCGCCATCGGGACACCGAATTCGGGACGTTAACCCTTGCACGCCGGTCTCTGGGTCCACCTTGACCCAGGTCGTTAACTACCATCGGTGGAAACGTTCCGAGCGACTCTGTCGAGTTTACCGGAATAGGTTGCGATCAGAATTTCGTCAACCAAAACGCCTAGCATATTGCTGATCTTCGAAAAATTCTGCAGTGTCGTGGGACTTTTCTTTTTGCCACGCTGCGCGGGTGAGTTTTTTGGTAACCGTCGACAGTTACGCGAGAGATATTTGAAAAGGTTCCGTGAAAGGGCGTGGTTTTCAGGGTTACGAATTCTTCGTCGACTGTGAAAAGTGTACGACTGATTTCTATGCGGAGTAAATTTTTGGACTCTTGCAAGGGTTACTATCGGTTTTTGTTTCAACAGTAGGAACAATTGAATGTGGTCAAGCGTGTGGTGGTAGGGGTTGAGACACCCTTAACACTCGAACTAGACAGCATTGAACGCAGCTGATTACTTTATAATAAGGAGGGCGTTGAATTCATCGCAATGTATGATTGAACGAGGACGTTTACTAAAATATTTCTCATAGAAACATTTCAAAAATTTTCTCAGACATTTTTCTATTTTGTTTAAAGACCCGTTGTTTCGTAAAAAGACCAAACGATTTTCATTTTATTGACAAGCTAGATGATTCGCTAGGTGACGTGTAATGAACGTTTCGGAAAAATTGCGTTTCTGAATTACGAGGAAAAAGTAATAGCAATAACAAAAGTTGCATCTCACAGCTTTTTTTTACATTTACACGTCATCCAGTAAACTAATCCATCTTACCAGTAAACGGCGTGGACCATTTATAAAAAAGTTACTCTGACTTAAAGAGTGAGCCATCGATCATGCGACCGACTGTTAGGTATATCGTCGTCCAGAAATTGCCAGGGAAAGACGAAGTTTGACAGACGCGTTGACACAGACACAGAGGGGGATCGGTTCAGCCGACTTCTCTGGAATTCGTCTGGCCATTCAAGCGAAACAGCGCTCGCTGCTGTTTGCCTACTCTTGCAAACGGTGTCGCGAAAATTCGATGAGCAGGGTGTGTGTCTCCGGAACGCTTCGCAAGGGTTGAGGACGAGCAAGCAACCGGTGTTCCATGAATTTCGCTGCACCGATTTCGGATGACGGCACTCCCTAGGTGATTGACCCATCACTGACCCGCAAAGGGTGGCCACCCCCCCAATGGCACGCCCTACCTTCTCCCTGCAGAGGTTTTAGGCTAGTTCAGGGACCGGCGGCGGCTAATGCGCTGAATCCGTGAGAGCCCGTGTTGTAACCTCCACAATGGGAATTGCGCAACCCGTCTTGCAATTCTGCCGAATTGTTCGACCCTATCAATATTAGAGACGCGGTGAATGTTACAGGTGCGGGTGAACGCTACTGTCCAAAAATGAGGAACATACAGGGTGGTCCACCTAAATATCTCCTTTATTTATAACAAATGTTTTCTATGCAATATAAATAGCATCGCAAGGTGAATTCTTTGCAAATGTATATTTTTCTCGCAAGATTTTCCCGGAGTGTTTAATTTTCAAAGATCAAGGTCACTTGAATTTTTCGATGAGCCACACGATGCAATGAAAAATAAATGCAGCTACGTATCGAAACACACCGATGACCTTGATAACTTCCGAAAAAAATTACCTCGGAGTTGAAATACTGAAATCATCTACGTGCTCGCGCGAAAAAATAACCTCGGAGGAAGAAATGTTCTTGTCAGATACATTGGTCCATTACCGTAAGAAATGGTTTTTGCGTCGCGATAATCTGAACAGATATCAGGTCGCCAAGGACGAAATTTGTAGAGATTTAATTAAATTTAATTGAATTTCTACAAATTTCATCCTTGATGATATTTAGATTAAATGGACCGCATGGTATATCTCCAGGCACAGCGAAGTCGCAACAAGTCGGTAATAAAACTACTCGTGTATAATTGCACACCGAATGAACACCAAATGCAAAGGAGGAACACACTTTCTACGAAACCGACTTTCTCCATTTTGCAAATGGAGTTTTATTCTTCTCTGCGCCGACAAGCCTAGCAAATGTGGTTTTTAGAATGAACAAACGGCAAAAAGTGAACGATCATCGCACGAGATGACGAACGCATGCGCCCGTAACCTATTGCTAATCAACTGTGATTTAATGAATCGAATGAAAAAGTATTTGCTCGATGGCCGGCTCTCGATCATGCTCATGAAAGTGTGATGATGAGATCGGGGATGTGAAAAGGAATTCGGGACGCCTCGGACGCAAATTGCGAGTTTCTTGAGCGCGCAGGTTTTGACAGATTAATTGAAACTCCGATGATCGATTTTATTAATTTTCGTTTATTGGCAAATAGTTTTTCGATTCATTATCGAATCGCAGTCTACGGCTACATATACTACCGCCTGTTCTACAAACACGCTACACATCGACGATACAGCATAAAAATTATTCTCTAGTTCTCGCCGGAAACCATTTGTTTATAAAGATAGTGACAACGAGAGGACTCGTTAACGGTGCACGTTCACGTTGCTATCGTGAAAGTCATAATTTCATGCTTTATCGATCGTGGACTATCTAATCGGATAAGGTGTTCGTTTCACACAGATATACGTATTTACAATAAACATGTATTAGAAAAATTAGATTTTTGCGGAATAGAATAATTGGTTACTTGTGCCCAGAAAATCAAAAACAGGATTCGGTTGCAAGTACATACTTTCAGCAACGGGTATCGGAAATTTCTTGGATAGAAGAGAACTATGGGGGAGAAAAAGTCTGGAAGCAGCGGGGGAAATCGTTCGATCAATTTTAGGTCAACTGTTTATATTTTTAGGAGAAAATATTGTCACAAATAGACGGCTCTCTTTTTTCTCTCTCTCTCTATCGCTCGCACCGTTAAGCAAGCGAAACTGTCACGAACAGGAGAGTTTTGTCGTGGACGATGTCGTCACGCTTTTAATTAGATTGCGCTCCCGATCTATTATGCGGCGTTTCGATCGAATTTCCCCAACAAAACCGACGACACGATTTGTTCACACAGCAAAGTAATTGCGTTCGATGCGCGATGAAATTTTCATCGAAATCACATTTAATACGCGGATATTGTCCCGCGTAACAATTATTTACTTAATTCGTGGTCATAAATATTTTTTACAGCGATTATAAACTATGAAAAAGAAAATGTATTTTTTAGAGTAAACTATCACCTAGTTAATTGTACTGCTGAACATTTTTTTTATCGTTATTATCTCAAGAAATAGTAAGTATCGAATCTTATCGGTTTTTTATCGAAAATGTTATTTAAAATAAAAACATAGTTTGCTAACGTTATATACTCACAGCTGGGTGAAATATAAAGAAAAACGAACTATTTATCAGTTCAGAGCAGACAATTAAACTTTGCTGTATAAAATTTTGTTTTATAACATTATTATTTAATAACAAGACCTTTGTGAGATGATTTAACGAATCGTCAAGTTCACTTGTTCAAGTATTAACACCAGGATTCTTAATTTACGATTATTACGAGGAATTGTTCAACAAATTTATTGTGTATATAAAAAAAAATAGCGAAAATTTTTAACAGAGACATTCTCGTTATTTTGATAAAGCGATGTAAAATAGTCACCGTCCGTGCTCCGTGAAGCTGGTGCTGAGTAGGTTCCGTCGGAATTCCCTTGAATCTATAATTATGCGCATCTCTGTGTATCTCGAAGCCAATAATATTAATACCGAATGGGCGTTCGCAACAGACTTCGGAGCGGCTACTTCGAGGTTTCTAGAACCCATCCAGATAGAAACAGGCTTAAGGGATGCCAAAAAAAAAAGGGCAACCCACGCGGAGAACGTTATGTTAACCCGTTCCTAATTCTAGCCTTCCTTTACCACCAACGCGAATTCATTCGAACGATCGATCCACGCAACTTTCGAGATCTATGTACGTATACATCATGCGCTTTTTCTCGAAACGTCCAGCACCATTTTAACTCGTCGATTTTCCTTTCGTCCCGTTTCCCTCGGCTCGCGTTACGTCGCCGAGCTGCTCGCGATATCAAATAATTAATCACATTATTAAATCATGTGCGCGAACGTCTAACGCGGAGACGGGACACCGGTGACTGAGAGAGAGAGAGAGAAAGAGAGAGACGTGTCGCTCCGGGTCGTCATTATGTCGGAATAGCTTTGGTTCACAAATTTTTTAACCCTCCTGCACTGTGCAGATAATTCGTGTATTAACATTCTGTCTGTTAAACCAAATGTATTTATCTTACATAAAGATCCACCGTCTAATAATTACCGAAAAGATACCGTTGTAAAGTTAGTATCGATCAAAGTACTAATTTAACACTAAACACTGTCAGTTTTTATTTAAGGTGGAATAAAACCCAATTTTTCATATGCACAACGAACTCTAATCAATCGAATATTTTAACCTCTCTGCAATCTTATTATCAAACGTTAGTTATCAAATGTACAAAAAATTATAACGTTCACAGAATTTAGTGAAAACCGAAATTACTTTCTTGCCCACCAAGGTACTCACATTGATTTGATGAATTTTTTTGTCCAAGCACATATTGGAATAAAAATTGCACGAAATCTAAATAAACAGAGCCTTGTAATTTTTCTCAGCTGAAACATTTTCAATCGCATTTGGTGCTCGGTAGTAGATTAAATAAAACGCCGAAAGCGATAAGAAGTTATGGAAAAAAAAATAGAAGAAGGATGGATCAACCTCCCACGGAAATGCCGTTCTAGATCAGCGATTTCACAGACGACAGGCCGAAATTAGAAGTTCCCATGGATCTCTCTAATGGATCGGACACCTGGCGCCTCGATAAATCCTACATATATCGCTACCGGAGGCTACCATGTTCCAGGCTGTTCGTTTTTCAACTTAAACGCGGGATTGTTGCGCCACACGTGTTCTAAATGTCCCGACACACGCACGACAAGCTCTGGTGGCCAGAGCACAGTCGCCTAAGCCGCGGAGTAGTATCGTCGGAAGGGAAGTCGAAGTGGGATATGTCATTGAGACTTTCGACGTGAAGTCTCGCTGGTATCGTGTAACCTGGTCGGGGAGCACCCGCGCGTAAATTCTGCACTCTGCCCGAGGATTCCGCGGTCCGACTTTGCATATTCGCGAGATTAATTGGCATGTAATGTGGGGCTCCTGTTTATTACGGCGCTTCGAACTCGGCCCTTTCGGAACCAGCGGATAAAACTTCAGCCCGATCCGCATAGTTCTCTGCCACGACCCATGGTTCTCCATCGAGGTTCGATTAGGTCCGTTTATGGAGGATTTCGTGCTCGATATGTACGTGGACGTCCTTTTGAAATCATTTTTTGGCAGAGACAGGATGAATTAGCCCCTTCGATTAGAAATTGACCCTCTGGCTGCCGACGATTTCATAGCAGCAGGAAATGGCTTTTATAATCGTTATCTAACAAGCTTCTCTTACTTATCAATCTATTTTTTTTTGTCAAATAATTTTGTTACAATTTACATAGCTAATAGTTTCAACTATTATTAACTATGGGAACTAGAATTTGGATGGAATGGCTTATAACTCTGTTAAATAAAGATATTTACTTTTTTAATTTTTAGTGGTAAAATTCGTCCGTATTATCATAACTGTTTCTCCATCTATCGTGTACATGAGACTTTAAGGATAGATAATGTTCGATAATCTTAACGAGTTTGTAATAAAAGATAAACGATTACCTGGTATTATTCCGAGAAATGCGAGTTGCGTTTATCAGTTAATATCTTCTGCATTGTTTGATACTTTTCGAGACGTGAAAATAGTTTTCTTCCTCTATGGAACATTTGCTGGTTAGAGGCTAAGGAAGACTTACTGATAGATTTGTGATACCTAAGTGATAATAGCCTATATTCCTGTTAGCAGTGCTTGATCGCAGCATGCGATCGTACAGCGAATTATAGGAGCTGGTAACTAGAGTTCAGATCTCGTTTCGATCATTACAGCATGTATTTGTTTATTAATTTTTTGTCATGGGTTAGTTCGACGTAAAAAGCCAATAATTTTTATAATGAGACATAATAATCAATGTTGCGTTCGACTGGTAGACAAATATGTAAACTAGGAGCTGCTCTTTCAGTGGTCTGCCGTGAACCTCCGACGACCATCTCTGCTATAATGATTGATAGCCTTCAGAGTTCAGATTTCATTGCACGTAATGTCATCCATTTCCAGATGAGAACGTTGGTAAACGTCGCAGACGTTTTAAACTTGATTCTGTATTAAAAAATCAAATATCGATCGTTAAAAGAAACATCTACTACCTCGAAGGAATTCCTTTGGATTGCAATAGATGTAACTTTTCGTGTCCACATCATCTATCTGACAGATAGATCGTCTAGATGGGTATCAATCGACAGATCCTCAGGCCATAATGGTTCATGCTGCAATCCACGAATTGTTCCACGATTACAGAATAGTGACAGCAAGCAGTGTGAACACACGCATCTGCGTGATGTCACGATGCTCCTATTCAAATATTATTTCACATCATAAACAAACGCAAACAAATACATCTTGAAAATGATTCAAAAGTGAATCGAAACGTCGATGATTATTTGATAATCTGCAAAGTTGTTTATTGATTTTTTAATTGATCGAACCGTAGCGCCAATAACACTGGAAATTTATTATTACAGAATTATGTTATGAGATGCTCGTCGACTAGGTTACCAAAGGTGCTTTCGGAAGATGATCCTTTGGTATTGCAGATCAGATGAGACTTGGACAAATAGATCGACAGATGCTCAAACCGTAATGGTTAATATTGCAATTCTCAAATGTTACCACGATTGTTTATGTTACGGGATCGTCCAGGTTCATAAGGTACTTTCCGTAGACGATCATCGGATACCGCAGGCCAGCTTATTAACCCCATCGTAATAATAGTAGCACTCATTCTTCTTTGTTGGCTCGGATATTATGACTTCTCGAAGCCATCTGGCCTGCATAAGCAATACAAATAAACAGAAGTTGAGATTGTTAAGCTGGTTTAGGTTAACCCCGATTTCCCTTGGAACGTGGTTTTAGTACTGCCAAGCAGAGCTATGGACTGACTCCAATCACCGGTCTCCGCTGCTTTCTTAACAATAATAGCTACTACCTCTTCGTTCTTCGACGAAGGGTAGGGTTAACTTTGTATTTTCAGAAAGATGATCATCAAGCACGCGTCACCAACGATTAATCTTCATTCCGGATCCGAGACTATCCTTCATTCATTTCGCGCGCGAAGCTTAATGTCGTAGAACGTGTGAGAAATAAAAAAAATGTTCATCTCATTGGGAATCGAACCGACAGACGCTTGACTGCGAGCACATAGATGATTTCAGTGTTTCAACTGGTCAGCATCTTGTTTAATAAATATTAACCCATTTTGCATCATTAGTTTATATATACGCTCAATTTTCCTGGTCACTACCACCGGAGCCGTATGCATACGCTCAACTTTGTTGAAAAAAATTTTTTCTAATTTCGCGATAAAGACCTCTTTCATATTTCCTTACGATGCAAGTGGGTTTAAAAAAAAAAAGAAAAAAACACTCGACCCAACATGAAAACGTATGTTGCTACAACGTATACAACATGCTGTCAGTCTGAGAAAGCAGTACGCCACTTCAGGGTCAAACGCGCGCTGATTCTCGAAACTCCAAGTCTAGCCCCATCTTGCTAATCAGACTCGCGAATCATCTCGACGATTCCGTGGAAAATGATCGACCAGGATTCGCTACGGCACAGTTAAGGGTTGGAAGGGGAGGGTCGTTTCGTCCGCTTAGGAACGAGCACGGGTCGCATGATGTCGCAACATTCGTGAACGACGATGAAGCCCGAGAGACACTCGAACCGGGTGCGTTCCCAAGTCCGCGATTCTACATTCCTGCGTGTACGCGTTCGATCGTTAATTTTTGTTTCAAAGCAAGCATATAGCTGACCGGGACTAAACGGACTTCTTCACGGTAGATCGAGACGAGCCCGGCGCAGAAGAATCTCGCGAGCACGAGAAGGAGAAAAAAGAAGGAAGACAAGAGCGAACTCTCTCTCTCCTCTCCGAAGATTTCGACCCGAAAGAGGATCCGTTGTATCCCTGGACGCGTTCCCTTCCCTCCTTTTTCGTTCCGTTCGTCCTTTTTTTTTTGTCTTCTTTATTTCGACGGTACGGTGCAGCTTGTGTATCGGTTCAGCGTGTGTATAGGCAGCAAGGGTGAAGTTAATTTTAGCCCGGCGACAGCAGGCAAGAAGATGAAGACAGGAAAAGTAAAACCGAACCGAGACACTCTTCCCTCTGCTATTCGAGGCTCCTCTCTCGTGCGTTCTCTCCCTCCCTCTCTCTCTCTCTCTCGCTCGCTTTAGCTGTCTCTCGCTCTCTTGGTTCCTCGCTGCTGCACCTGACGTAAACGTGATTCGGTACGCAGTATGGGATTTGGCCGGGGAAAAACGCGCTTACAAAAATATTCGACGATACCGTGACGCGTGACAAATCCGAGATGAACTCTCCATTCGACGGAAACGGTACACTTCGATTGATTCTGCGAAAACGGTTTTGTGGCTCTTCCTTTTTCTATTGCGGATTTCTAGGAGTTCTGCTCTCGATGGCATCCCCTCACGCTAGGATTGCTCTTGTCGTACGGGTTCGAGCAGCTTCAAGGAATTTTACCGGTGGGGATTATGCGGCGTATCAGAGATAGCCGCATATCTTTGAATAACGTTGATAAAGGTCATTCTGATCGATGGTGAATTATGATAAAATGTAAATGTCGGAGCTCGAGACCGCGAAGTCTGCTGGAGGTTCTGGAATCTATGGAAATGTAATAAATAAATGTATAATTCGGTTTGGAATCGAAAGTGAATCTTGAATGAAAGAAATTTTGCTAGGATTTATGAAATTTGAGACAACACAGTTGATCAGTAAATATAATACAATTCGATAAAAAAGTATGATGAGTTCTGCGTCGATGGACATATATTAACCTTGTTAATTGAAACAAATAACAGCGCTAATTTTATTTCAATTTCCACGTATTGCAGAATACTCGATTGACAGCGAGTGAATCAACAGTAGTATTTTATATGTTTTCTTTTTCTCCCTCCTATATGCGCTTATATTTAACGATAGCATTAAATTATTTTTGTAACACTCGTGGTTTGAGCTAGTGCGAGACCACATAATAGTGTTATTATTACTTGATAAAATTAATGGTATGTCGTGAATGAAAATCGTTGTCAATTTACAATGTATGATGATTTTGAATCGAATAATTTTGAAATATCGAATTGCAATGAGAATAATTATTTCAGAAATTCGTGAGAGACCACATAATAGTGTTATTATTACTTGATAAAATTAATGGTATGTCGTGAATGAAAATCGGTGTCAATTTACAATGTATAATGATTTTGAATAGAATCATTTTTAAATATCGAATTGCAATGAGAATAATTATTTCAGAAATTCGTGAGAGACTGCCTTGTTTGCGTTCGTTGAAAATATGGTACTCCATATCAAGAATAAATAATCTTTATCGCAATAATTTGAAACTGCAAAATTGTGACCAATCGTTCATTAAATTATGACAGATAATACCGATTATTAACGACAGTGTTGTAATTCGATTGCTGTTATCAGGGATACAAAAATGCTACTAACTTTATATAATCGTTGGAGAGAATAATAACAGAAGAAATTGAAATTAAAATTGTATTCAATCATGATTCACGGTGTTATCGAGAATACGCGAATAACTTCTGTTGTTACGTGTGGGATTTCGTTAGACCGTGATAAATCTTACAATATGACAGATAAGAAAGTGATTTGCTGCTTAATATCAAGTCTTGAGAATCTGCACCCCGAAAATTAACATTTGATACTCCACTTTCATTAATTGCACGTATTCATTAAAACACTTTTCCATAACTGATTGCAACTATTTATTAAATTCGCACGATTCGTCGCGATTACGAAAAACTTGTATTTTTCAGTTATTGAATTCACTCTTGACTCAAGGACCAACAAAAAGATGTTGGTTCTTAATATAAAAAATAAATCATGTTAAAATGTTGAAAAAAATTTCAAATAACGAAGATGTTCCAGGAAGTTGCGGGTAACACTCTGCACGGCAAAGTCACAGCTGCTGATAATGGCGTCACTTTAGCCCAGTGAATAAAAACGCTTATCTCTCGCATGCTGCACAGGGTGGAACGCGTAACACAAGTCGTCTTGACAAATAGCTGATTTTTTAAAATACAAAGGGATCTTTGATGCAAAAGTCGCTCTACGCGGATACAAGAATACCGTTATGGACCTAATTGAATCATGCTACCCACTCGCTTTTCGAGAAGCAATTTAAGTGACGATGTCGCCATTGCAAAAAAAAAATGTAACAAATGTAAAACTGAATTTATAAACAGCTGCTTCATAAAAAAAATTTTTTTCCATCAATACATCTTCAAAACCATTCCATTACCAATTATAGCTACCACAAATATTTTGGTGTAATTCTAGTATATTGAGCACTATTTAATATCACATATCAATTTTTTCAAGAAACATAATTCTATATATAAAAAAAATGGCTATCATTCAAAGATAGGTAACCTCTTAAGATGTAAATAAAAAAAGGATTCCTCGATCAGGCCAATATCAGTTACGCTATAAATACAAAGCGAGAGGCACTGGTGTATTGGTACCGAAGCACGATCAATGTCACGTGATTCTCGTGCGAGTCAATGAAACGTCACAGCTGGCTGGAGTCCTGATAACAATGATTTCACGACGCGACGTAAGGGTTGTCGGACACAGGGTATCGGCTTTACACGGGAACAATGAATGCGTCGCCGTGGTCGTTTACTACGATTACATTCGTTCACGACGTAATGTATACAACAACCGACAAGTTTCCGATTCGAATCGTTACCGGTTGGTTTCATTGTGCTTCCTCCCGCGTCGTGACCGGCCAAGATCGCCGATATCGCGTTAGCCATTCTACTCTAGTTCGTCCGCAGTCATTGAATATTAACGAATTTCTGGATCACGAGATCTAGACCGCGCACGGTCCAGCCATTTGGAATACAAACCAGCTGGTGGATGCACCGATCAATGAGACGATAAGACATCCTATACGCCCGAAATATCGAATCGAACTGATCTTTGTAGAAACACGATCGGCGTTGTCTGCGGATTTTTATGAAAATTAAAAGCCAGGAAGAAATTTTTTTGCACTTTTAACCCTTTCACGACCATAAGGTTACTAAAAGTAGATATTAGTATGTAATTGTTTATTTTAGTTTGTTTACACGTAAAATAAATAAAAATCATAAGAAACATACATAAAAAATGTATAAAAAATGCAGATAAGGTTATAATTAAATACGACAATCGCCAATTTTAAAATGGGGAAAATGTTTCCCTTAGTTGTGAAAGGGTTAATCATTCTAATAAGCTGGAACCACAGTAACGTCGCCGTAAGTGTCGCAATCTCCTACACGATAAGTGTGAAAAAAATTGAAATGTCACATGATACGAGTCGGGTATATTAGTGAACTAGTACCAATACAACAACGAAACATTTTTTATTATTTTTTCATGAAATTTTTACCGACACATTTGTAACATTTTTTTTTCTAATGAGTGTGAAACGTGTTTAGCGTTTGAGTTTTAATCGAGACATCGCTGTAAATATGGTTATTTTTAATTGATAATTATATTTAGTATCATTTTAACAAGAAAAATTGGTCACGAGTAGTTTGATAACAAAATAGTTAAAAATTAAAAAAGTTTTACATATATCAAATGTATGTAAGTGTACTAATTTATTAAATTAAAATTTTTTTTAAATAATCTGTCGTCTAAAATTTTTCTAAACTAGACATTCTATAAAAATTTTGTCATACCGAGTTAAGTAGATTTTAATAGTACAATAAATGGACTGTGGTTAATGCAAATATTAGAAATATAAAACCGAATTATATTCTTCCAATTGCTGTAGAATCTGTTTTTTTCTAATATATTGCTGATAAGCACATGAATCTGAGCTCTAGAAAACCAACCGGATATTAGGTCCATAATTGATAGAACGTTTAATATCCGGGTATAAGCCTAATATAATTATCTTTAACTGCTTGCAATGGCTTAACGCAGAACGTAGCTGCAAGAATCAATTTGCAATTTAATACTTGAATCTACGGTTTTTTTTTTTTAGTTGAACGCAAATTTTTGTGAAATATTAAATCACTGATTTGCAAACTCTTCAAATAAATTTTTTTGAAATTTCATAGACACTCTAGACAAAATTAAAGAATATTTCCCTGTTTATAAAATTGCCAATTTTCAGCTCAAAGATGCATTGCCTTAATTTGTTAAATAAACTGCCACATAGAATGTAATTTACATTCGAATTTCATATTTAATTATGCAAATAAAGTGTGCTTATAAATCATGAAATATTTTGTAATACCTTAAACAAGTACTTCTATATTTAGCATAAATATACTCATAATTCTATTCTGGAAAGGGGAATGCGATTTGATTATATTCTTTATTACCCGCAGAATTAATAAGTTATGATAATGTTATACAAATGTTCAAACAGAAAAGAAATTATCTAAGTAACCGTTCCGCCAGATCCATCACAAATGGAAAATATCATTCGTTATCTAGTATTGAAAATTTATCGCGTGACAGGATGTATTAAAATATGTGGGTATATTTAGGGTTAAATTTAGTGGAAACATAGATTAACAGAAATTCGTGTAAACAGTACTATTTTAACTTGTTCGAATGTTTTTTTTCACAATACTTTACTATTTAGTATTTTACTTTACAATTACCCAGTTTGATTAACTTATCAAAATATTTACAGTTGGCTTAAACGTACGTCGTCAGTTTTCGTTTCTATTTGCAGTTATGGTACAATTTCCTTTAAATTGTATGACAAATTGCAGCAATCGTCGACTGTCAAACGTTATTCGCGCTATTCAGTGTCAGCCAACTGTATGTGACGTTGCATTGGCTTCTTTGTGACAAGAAATTGAAATGTAAATTGCAGGTCTTTGCTTGATTAATCATAATCAACGTTACAGAAAAAACTCGTGAATAAATAATGTATTCCAAGCTTCGTATAATATTTTCATCATTTATGTAATCAGCAGATGAAAGGAATCTTTGAACGATACAATTTTGTAACATGTAAATTACAAACTTTTTAAAATTGTTTAGGTATGTGTTTTTTAATTGAATACAACTAATATACCATCCTAATTATTAAAAAAAACTTGAATTATTCTCCTAGCAATATTAATGTTAATGTAAAAAAAAATTTATGCACATTAAGTAATCAATCATCGATTCTATTTAATTAAAAAAAAATAATAATAAAGTAGGCACACGTTGTTGTATCAAAGTCGCAACAGGTTATTTAGCCCACGCTGTATGCCAGGGCTATATTTAATAATAACGTCATTAAAACTTGTTGAATCTCACCCCATCGCATCATTATTATTCTCATTATCCTCATTATTCTCGTTATAAAAATAAATATGGCTTTCATTTATTCATCTGATTATTATTATTTATTGATACCTCATTTGTCCTATCGGACCTGAGAATTACATTCTTAAACTACTCGTTCCTAATTTTAACGACTCCGTGTGCAATAAATTGCTAGAAAGTGGACACACGCACTATAACAATTTTTTCAAACCGAGTTACACAGATTTAATAGTGGAAATTTTTGGGAGTTCGAATTACATTGGCTCGCAACGTAAATTCCTTTGTTTATCTTTAACAACCTATTTTCATCTAATAAAATAAAAAAACTACAATCAATCAATTGTAGAATCGTCGAGTGTAACTATTATTTAACCACAGTTATGTGCGTTTGCAATGAGTCATCAACTGTAAATCCCTAAAATTAGAACTTGTTTATATTTGCGACCGAACGAGTTTACGGTTACAATTATCTTCCGACCAGTCGTTCATAGAAAGAATTCAGTCTCCGATTTCTAAAAACATTGCGCATTAGAGCATTTTCAGAAAACATGTTCCACGGTAGAGAATTGTAACAGTACGAGGAGTTTGATATTATTAGTAAAAATAAAACTAGTCACCGTTGTTGGTGGAATGCGCAGAATTGGTTGAGAACGGTTTCTGTCCGGGGATTTTTCCCCGTTTCACGGTCAACATTAAGCGAATTATGAGAAAAAGCTCGGCACGACCCTCGAAGAAAGTCTTATAAAATTAGCTCGGCCATCGTCGCGCTAATCCCGCGCCCACCTCCGCCCCCGCGCTTATTATTAGCGCGGTGAAGATCGCGATCGCGAGGGACACGGCATCGCTTCTCGTAGTACGTAGACCAGTGTAATTTGCTTAGGTTTGAAGTAAGCCGATCCGTGTTGCCGGCAACGCGCGACATATCCAATTATCGGCTGGTACCACGCTAATGTTGTGACACGGAAAATCGACCGCGGTTGTATCGTCGCGAATTCGAAACGGCGAATACGGCCAGTAGCGCGAAACTCGAGAGCTCGAGCGGTCACTATAGTGTACATACAAGCAGAATATTTAGGGCTAACTTTACCGTTCTTTTACTACGCGAACTTTTACTTGCGGTCCAGCGCAAAATTAAAGTGGACACCCTTCAAAAACCAGCGACTTTTCAAAAATTCGCATCGAGCTCTACTCGACCTCTTGTTAGAAACGTTCATTTCTCTTCACATAGTATTTTCTATGATCATTGAAAAAAAAAATAATGGTGCTCCCAATAAAATTGCACGAAGCTTCCAGAAAATCGTAAACATATTTAACGATATGTTAGAAGGACCGAACAAAAACCGACATACAGTAGAAAATTATTATAAATGTTCGAATTTCGAAACATGCAGGTACAGATACAGTTTATCGAAAAGTTTTCTATATTCTTTACAGATTAGCAAAATTGCAAGTAATTCGCCATTGATAATAATGTGGCGGCGGTTGCAGATGGCGGCAACCCGTATTCGAATTCCACGGTTACCAACAGTAATCGCGCGGAGTTGAATACGGGCGACGTGATAAAAATATATATTTTCTTTTTTTTCGATAGATCTACGCGCATACGAGCCCGACGTTAATTTTTCCGGTGCTCGTATCGCTCTTTTATTAAGATAAATGTTCACTTTGTACTGCAGATACGAAACCACAAGTTTTTTTCCATTTAAACGATAAACGCCTGTTGCAATTATTGTAGTGTAAAACAACCATAAAAAATATCTTTCCCATTTACAGTGAATGCATGTTGACCTTGCTTTTTAATGCTACTCCATTCTTGGACTAAACTTTTAAATTGTTAATACCGTCAATTTAAAAAAAAAAAATTGAATGCTACTTTATTCTTTAATATTAGTTCCATGCGACAATAAATAATTACCATGATAATGAAAGTAACAAATGGAGACAACTATAACACCAAACAGACTGAAGATTTGAATAAATTTATCTAATTTGGGACAGATATATTGGTCGCAAGTATTTTGGTTTATTTATTAATAGCACTCGAACAGAACTATACTTAAATACGTTTAAATCGCTACGTTGTATGCCAATGAACAAAATTATTTAAATACTAACATTAATTCAACATTCAAACTGTAAAACATTAATACTCACAGTCAATTGACTAGCAAATTAGGTTAGCACAAAATACAATTACAACGTATGTAAAGATGACAGCTAACCGGTAACATTATTTAAAGTATTTGCATATTCAATAGGCAAATAATTCATAATTATTTTAATAAAATTAGCCAAAGTTCGATCACGTATATAACGACCATGTATAACCGTCTTAATAAACTTCAATCGTTAAAAAAAATAGAGAAACCAATACAGTCGTACGGTATACGCACTCACGTCAAGAAGCTCTTAGATCCAACGGATCGGATAAAACACCAGCCAATATTCAACTCATCCGAAAACAATTGCACGCACTGTGAAATTCATAATTAGATCGCACGCGATCTCCGAGATACATCGAGGCGTGCGATATAATTTCGGGATCGAGCGATTTCGCAAACGTCGCACCGCAGCAGCAGCTACGTAATACGGATACCTGCATACTCTACACACGCGCCTGACGTGTGCGTAGGATATGTGCCGTCAGTGGGGCGAAACGTTTTCTTTTTTTTTTTCCTAGGAACCATTTTAGAAACATACGTCATTCGGTGAACGAGTGGCGAGAGCGTTCGAAAATGGATGAAAATCATATAATATATTTACAGATCTTTTCTCGCGACGCAGCGAAATATTTCGTTGTTCCGACGGAGTTTTGCGCATCGAGAGAAGAAGCACGGGACGAGGATTAGCGGAGAGACGTCACCGGCAAATCATTTCGAATTCGCCTCTAAGAAATGCAGCCAATCCCGTGGATGAAGTCAGAGCCTCTCCGCGGGACAAACAAAAAAAAAAAAAAGAAGAAAATAAACTGTTGGTGCAGGAGGGTTTTGCGGGGCAACTAAAAATATTGCGACAATCGACTGTCGATTCGTCGGCCGCTCGTTTGTCATTCCGCGAGGAACGGTTCGAAAATGCGCGAAGGAATCCGCAGAATGACACGAAATCGCCCGGCGAACGTTCAACGCCGGCCGGCATCCGTTCCAAATTTAAATTCGCCGCAGACCCGTTCATGGTGGACGTGATTAACGTACCTTGCAGAACGCTCTTTCGCTGGCACTGCCTGTTTCTCTTCTCCCGAATGGATGTATTCTACACGGTATTCCCTAGCGGCACACGCCCCGAATCGAGCTTACTCTCAAACTTGTTCTGGGAATGCACAATGTACAAATGCGAATGTGTACAACGCACCACGAAAAACACTTCAAGGAAGATCGAAGAGAAGACGCACATTCGCAATCGTTCGGGGCTCGAGTCCAACTGCCGGAACCCCCCTTCCAGACGACCCACGCGGCACGTCGCGCGATTGGCCGACGCCCGCCGAGCCGAGCGCCAATCGGCACGCGTCGCAACTGCGTTTGCCAATCGTGCGCGCTCACGACCCTTCGAGATACTTCTCTCCGCTGGCGGCAAATTTGGACATGTGCATCGGCACCAGCGACTATTATTCGTATTTCATACAATCTTTTTACAATAATTTGTTAGAAATTATATATGTACGAAACTATACGTGCACACTAGAAATATATATATATAATTCGATGGTTATGAAGATAATATTATGTATTACTGCAAGTATTCTTGTGTTTATAATTATTTCGATGTATCCAATAATTGGACTGTAGACTATTTATTAAGAGTTTATAATAAATTCTTTTCGGTTTTCAATACGTCTTTCGAGATTGAATATAGCGAAACGTTAGATATATGAATTTCAAAGTAACTGTCATAAAAAAAATCTTGAGCATTCTGTGACTTGAAGAAACATTTCAAAAAGGAGTAAAAAATAGTTTAGAGAAATGAAAGTAATATAAAACCATATTAGTAAAGAAATTAAATAACAGTGTTACCATTGAAGCTGCCTCGACGATACGTCTCATGCGCATGCAACGTATACTTACTAAATAGCCATAATGTTAACTTAAAATAAATTGCTAGAGTTATAAGACAATTAAGAAAATCTTCCACGACAGTGACACATGATATACAATCATAGTGGAATCGCTAAAAAATTAGAAGATCATATTTACTAACGATAATAGTAAATTATTTTAATCAAACCGTAACAGAAGAGACCGTAACTGACTTTTCATGAACTGTAATGTTAGCAACAGAAAATTTAGGATGAGAAATAATAATAATGTGGTTAATACTTAGATCATTACTGGTAAGTTCAACATCAAGCCTTTGATACTAACAGCATGTCTTGTAAAGAATAAGACAACGCTACGAAAAAAAATTCAAAGAGATTATAATAATAAGTAACGCGAAGTCACCACACCATCCACCTGCATGAATAATTGATTTAGCTGGAGAACAAAATATAGACAGCATCCTTACAGTACAAATTCATATATACTAAAGAAGACAATGCCAATAAAATACCAATAACTAAATAGATGTTCCGAGGATACACT
Organism: Lasioglossum leucozonium; assembly: GCA_028454225.1. Taxonomy (NCBI): domain Eukaryota; kingdom Metazoa; phylum Arthropoda; class Insecta; order Hymenoptera; family Halictidae; genus Lasioglossum; species Lasioglossum leucozonium. The sequence goes on along the minus strand of CM052205.1, from coordinate 7,677,246 downwards.
TCAAGTATATCTTATACCATGTAAAAAACTTTTATCTTGCATCAGGGAACTAAGAAATTGATAGAAAAAGTTTCTTACAGAATAATTACAGAAGATTCAGATATCCCCAGAGAAATCTGCAATCCCTATAATGCAAAGGTTTTAATTAACAATGTACAACATTACTTAACTCTGAACAGGTACGTAATGAAAGATCTACACGTAAAGGCATCAAGATGGGTAAAACTACATAACAGAAACTCATAAAAAGATATTCATAATACAATAGTATAATGATCAAGTCATATATATATATATATAAAAATAGCCAAGGTTACCATATTTACACATAAGTCTAAGCTTTAGCCAGAAGTTTAATACTATTGTCTCAAGACGCTATCAAGATTACACTCTCTGCTTATATTTTATAAGAAAATTTTTTTTGGTTATGTAAAAACAAACTTTGTGCACTTAGTTTTGAATCATAATTTTTACGAAGTTGATGCAATATTTTTTTTAATTATTAGAAAAAATTATATTTCTCAAAGACTTTATGATTTTGTATCTCACTGGTTAACATATACGTAAATAAGTACATATATTTTTCTAACCAAATTGGAAATTGAATATCAGAATATTGCAACACCGTTATTATAAGACTATAATTACGTTGAAAATAATTTACTTACTAATTGCACTCAATAAATGTACACAAATCATATGTATAGTAATACGTCTAATACAGTGAACTTGAAAGTCAAGATATTATCATGTCGTTGAAATTTGCACACAGTGCAGTATACTCAAGATACTTTCAATTGTCGTCATCCATTTTTACGTATAAAAACGTAACCGGAAATAATGACTCATAGATTGATAGTTAATGCAATTCGTAGTCGAATAACCTTCTCCTCTTGGAAATAAATCAACCTACCGCCATATTGAAAATATTTTATGAAATATAAAAAGTTAACTAAGTTAATTATTACTACTATTAATTAACTAATTAGTACAAATTACCGTAATTTTTATATAATAATTATTGCATAGTTTTTATTGTCCCATTTCTTAAAAACATATCAAGGACGTCACAATACATTTTCTAAAATTCTTCTCCCCTCGATTCAGTGGTTTTGGTAAATAATAAATAAAATTAATTACTTTAATTACTATAATCGCAATCTAGTATTAATAGTAATAACAGCTCGTTGCGAGATCAGAATAAAAAAAGTAGTCTGCATCGTTCCACAGAAATTAATGTAATTTTATCAAAGCATAAATAGTGTAAAAGACAAACACCATTAATCTGTAACATTTCTCGGAGTTCAATAGATCAATCTTCCTCTGCCTTAACTGCTAAAACCCCCATAAATACAAAATATAAAAAATATATTATCTCTCTTTCCTGAAGTTTCTTCACTTCTGATGCTTAATAGGTGTCTGATATTAATGAGTTCGTAACGATTTTTACATGCTCGTAATGAAAAAAGCCACCATATACATACTCGTCAGCGGCATTGTACACGGACAAGTAACTTATCTTTTCAAAGCTAACGAACTAACATTACGATGCACATATTCGGCACTTTGCTTCCCTAAGCGGACTACGTTCCAGTTCAAACACACCGAAAGACCATGATCCGATCTGAATGAGTCATTCTTCGCGCGATAAGCGTAACACATACAAGGTAAGTACAGTACTCTTGCTGCTTATTCTCTTAGGCGAACCGTGGAGCTTAGCGGAGTGGAATAGGGAAGAGCGCATTCCCAATAAATCGGCTGCGAAGAAGTTCGATGCAAAATAGGTACATGTGAAAGGACAAGAAAGAGTGCGGTCTAGGAAGAAAAGGCTGGCAGATTTGCGAGGCGGATGACAATCAGTGCAGGAAGTGCAGTGACTGGCACGAGGTGGTGAAAGCCGAAGTGCGGCGGAAAGTGGGCCGGGTTCCAGAACGATATAAAGAACGCATAAGAGTTCGGGCGTCACGCGTTTGACATTCGTATTTACGAAGATAGCGAGGAGCAAAGCGACGACTGCTTTTCTTATATCGGCGTAAACGCGTCCATTCGAACTTAGCAGACCTAACGCGCTTGCTCCGCCACTTTGTCGCGAACACAGAGCACAGCAAAATCGCCTTCGCGAGGAGTCGCTATTTTTTCGCAGACCGTTCCTACCAGACTTCTGGAACCGATCATCCACCGCCCAAAAATACTTTCAGTCCTCTGCGAGAACACATCTCAAGGTCGTATTCGATTCAATCCCGATTTCTACTTGCGCTTCGAAGTGAAACGTTTCGACGGACCACCCGGAGAGGACACTTAAAGGATTCGTCACGTGGAAGCTGAATTCGTTCGGAGTCGAGTAAAACGAGACGAAATTCGCTGCTAACGGAGGTCGTTTCAGGGGAATCATACTCGAGCGATGTGCTAACAACTTTCTTAATGACACGCGTTCATGACGGCCTATAGTTTTTCTTTGCGAAGGTAGCGAACAGGCGAGTTTACGACCGGAGTGTGCTCGCCCAGCAACAATTCCATGAAATCCATTCTTGAGATAACGTTATTTTCTGTACACATTATTTCATTTTTCCTCGAATGTCCTTTCTCTTTGTGTTCGCTACATTTATTATTATTCTTCTTTAATCTGTATGACAATTCTATCAAGAAAAGCAGGAAACAAATATTTCTACAGGGTAAATTCAGTGTTACTAGAATATCATCATTAAAATTCTTCCACACGTTGCTTCTGTTAAGGAACAAGTCATGTGTCGTAATTTTTATCGAATTTATAATAAAAAAAAAAAGTAATAACAAGAAGGTTGAACAAATTTGTGGATTTTATTGCCACGCTGCGCATTGTACGCCGGGAATCGTTTGTTTTAAACCGTCTCTGGGGTAAAACGGTGTTAATTCTACGTAGAATGTTATTTCGTCGCTGCTCAGACGTTCTGCACGCATAAGTTTGGAGTAGAAGGATGAGAGGTTCGCGGTGGCTAAACGCGTCGAGACAGTCGGTACTACAGGAGGGTAGAAGCTATTTCCGGTACTCCACGTGTGTGGGGAACAGAAGAAGAATGTGGAAATTCGAAAAAGTCACGCCGCGCAAGCTGCTTCAGGAGAGCCCACCGACACTACATTGTATATAGACGAAGCTCGAAACGAAATTTTCGAGAAACACCGACTCGGTTGCCATTTTTCTGTAAATTTTATCACGGAAGAAGAAAATTTGGAATCTGCTTGACTTCATCCAAGAATCAAAATTAATGCACAATATAACGGAGTATGATGATGTTTATGCAAAACAAAAATCGTCTACATCAATCATTTGTTCTTCAATAACTTGAGAAAGCTGAAAATATAATTTAGTTCTTTCAGTACTTTTTCAAATTGCACTATTTTTGCCATGAACGCATAAAATCCACAGTCTACCAATGGTCTTTGCAAAATTTTAACAAAAAATATATTTTGTTGGTGTAACTTGTTAATACTGTGTCAAGTATTTCGACTCCTCATGGCAGAGCATAATAATTTATATTCGTCGAGCTCCAGAAAGTTACAATTAATCCTATCAAGGTTCTCATATCAATCTATCAAATTGTTATACCGAAAACGAGTCGTCGCTATTGTTACAGCGTAACTAGAGCCCTCCTACTATAATCGAACTTTCTAATAGACAAATGATCTCCCCTATTATCATTTCTAGCAAAATAAGCTCGCATTCGTCTCGAATAAAAGCTCTATTGCACGTCTAATAATTGCATAGTTACTAAGCGCGTAAAAGTCGGAATTGCGTTGACGTTCGACGATTTTTTCAATCGAAATAAAGATTCTCCTGCACGGTTTCGACTTGTCCGCAACCACCGTGCAGCACGGCGTAGTTCCCTGTAACGCTGGTCGAAAATATTCGACCGTATCGATTCCCTTTCCAACCGGTTCCTCCGAATCACCGGGATCCAACCTCTTGGCGCGAACAAGCACGGTAATACACGGGATTTTATGGTGTTATCAGAAAATTAAATGGTTGCCGTGTCCGCGAAATTTCAGATAAAAGATACGCGGCTTTAATTCGTGGATTCTTGTTTCGTTCTCTTTTCGATTTTCTATACGTGCACAGGTTCCTCGATATTTCACTTAATCGCGATCCCGAAATCGATAAACTCTACTCGGCAACGATTTTTCGATGCAACTTGAAAATAAATAAATTTCATTATACGCCCAATGTATAAATCGAGGAACGGGGATCGCTTAATCTTTCTTGATATAAATTGATATAAAAATACTGAGCACGTTAATGTCGGTATAGTTTCTTTTTTTTTCTATGTCACTGTATAAAAGGATTCGGTAAGTTATAGCTTGAAATCAGACCTATGCTAATACTACATTGCCAATTCAAGGCTGATTATAGTGTGGCCAAAGCGTTCGCATTTCTACGTGGAATGTACAATCGAGAAGGAGAGTATTCTTCGGGATTAGGTAAACGGAAAAGGTGGCCTCTAAAAATACGTCATTTTTGGCCTTCGCATATCTCGCGTGTGTCGTAATTTTGTGGAAAAGCATTTACAAGTTTTACGCTAGGTAGTGTTAAAAAAAAGGTTTAATTGTTATTAGTTCAATTAAATGTATGCGATTTTCACGAACGAATAATCTCGTTTATCTAAAATGGAACGGATTATTTCTCGATGATTAATAGTATAGAAAAGAAAGGACAAGTTAGGTTATGTATGGCAATATAACGATAAGAGTACCAATCTATTTTAATGAGTTTACATTACTTCGTAAATATAATATACGTATAAACACCATCATTGCTTTGAAAGCTATTCATTTTTAATTATTGAATCAATTAATACTGGCACGGTATTTAAAGCCTTCGTTCTTTGTCGATGCTCGACGGATGTATACAGACTTTTGTGTTTGACTGTACAGTTATACCCAGCCGTTACACTTTACAACAGGTAAGGATCTTATTCAAAATGCGCGCCTATTAATCAATCGATTGTTCTATGTGTATCGGTTCTGCATTAGCAGCACGTTCTATAACGGTTATGTTTGGATTATTTTGTTCTTAGATTCCATTCTGTCTGGGTAACACGGAGTGTATAAAAGGATGTTCGCCATTGTGTGTAGGTATCTAAGAAATAGTGTGGATCACCGATAAAGAAACGTATTAGTGTGTAAACAAACGAAAACCACTCTATCAGCGTAACGACACAAAAGACTCGCATAACAGCGAAACACCGGCATCTCTCGAGAAGAAGCGTGTAGTGCGCATGCGCACGAAAATAGTATGCCGTGAACATAGCTTCAAGAGTTCCCAATGTAGATACCAAGAGTTCAGGCGCGAAATTCGAACGTATATCATCGAACAGCTATTAAACACGAAATATTATAATATTTCTATGCGTTAATCGAACTGCTAAATACAAATTGTACAATTAAAAATTACATCTATTGTAATTTTAAAGGAAGTCCTGTCAGGAAGTCTTACTATTCATCACTATTTTATACAGATCTTTTTATTTGCCGTAAGAGACTATAATCAAATGATAGAAACAGCAAGCAAAATTGTAGTAAAAATAGTATGGAAGGAAGTATATGCATGTACAAACTTTATAAAAATATCACTTTCTGATAATAATAATAGACGTAGAATGGAATACACTCTGTGCTCTATGAACGTCTTAAATTGTCCCTGACGGCAACGCTTAGGGCAAATATCAGAAAAACTATCTATCCTACTGCTATTTTTCATAGTGTTCTGTGTAAGCGTGGTTTCGTTGCTCTCACGGAATCAGGCCAGTGCCCCACAGGGCAATCCGAGCTGTTCAGACATTACTCTCCCTCGGGTTTGCCTTCTCGATTGTACCGACTATTAGGAGAAACTCTAAACAATTGAATTTCTCTAACGCTAAGCGAAAGTCGAATGCCCGTTGATAGTTAATGCTTGTGCATCTATGTATCGGTAAAGTTGCAACAGCCTCGTTTTTTGAAAAAACGAAAACCTATGTCTTCGACTACACCGACTGAAACAATTTTTTCTCTACATAAAAGTGTCCAATGACATCACTTACGCCCTAAACTTATTCGTTAGGAAGTTATCGTAGGCTGAAAGTGTGCTGAATAATTTCGGTCTGTCGGCGAAAACACTCCTCTATGTGTGTGCACGCGGGAAATAATTCCAAAGCGATTGTTCTCGATCGTTCCTCTTCAACATCTAGCTCAAAACCTCGAAAAATCATGCACCGAGAAAAAGCTCCATAGAACGATCTTCCCCAGGAAGATCGCGCACCTGAAGATCCATCCGGGTATGGATTTGTGGAATCGCGGCTTAATTTTTTGTTCACACTTACTGTCAGCCTGCGGCGAGGGCGGCGAATCGTCATAGTCAACGGGGCCCGCTTTGTCGACGTTATCTTGCCCGTCGTCGGCCCTATCCTCATCGTTCTTCATCGGCATCTCTTCGTCGTCGACGCTCTCCTCGATCTGTTCGCGAACCACGTCGTGAATCATCGCGAAATTGTCCTCGCGTATCAATTCCGGCGTTACTTTCTGGACCACTTGCGGCGCCGCGAACTCGTCGAGGACCTTGTCGTCGTCCTCGTCGTCGTCGTCGTCCTCCTCGTCATCGTCCTCGTCATGCTCGCGATCGTGATCCTCGTGCAAATTGTTCTCGGCGTCTGGCTGGTACTTCGGGTTGATCTCGGGCGCGTTGATGCCCACGTTATCGAGTACGTTCGAGTCTTTGTCGCGATGGTCTTCGTCCGGATTCGAGTCGTCGTCTTTGTAAAATTCGTAGGAGAGGTTCTTTACGGGCATCGTTGGGGGTTCGTCGATCGCGTCGACGTCCGTCTCCGGCCCCAAATCCGAGTAATCGTAGTCCGCGTCGCCGTTCTCGTGTTTCCCGTTGCTGGCCGCTAGGATACCGTCGTCCCCGTGATCCCGCGGCTCCTGCGGCAGCATCGTCTGCTTCAAATTGTTCGAGTTGATCGCGTTGTGCGCGTCGTCGATGTCCAGGAACAGCGGTTTATCCTTCGAGTTCATTTTCTCCAGTATATCATGCACTCGCACGCTGTAGAACCGATCGTACAAACGGGCCTCTCGCGATCTGGCTGCGATCTCGCCGGCTGTGGATAACAATACCACAACCAAGGTGATGTTGTCCTTCGAACCTGCGTGCTTCGCCCACTGCAGCAGGATGTGATGGGCACGTTCCAGTCCGTCTGTAATTCAAAGAGATTTCTTTTAGTCGTGATCGTGTCGGGAAACACACTGCAACGAGATTCAAGCGGACTACGCTCGATCGCCGGTGGATAAAATTGTTCAAGGTCAGTTGGATATTTCATATTTTTTACATAGTAATAATAATAACTACTCGCGTATATCGTGCAGCAGATGTTAGTAAAAATTGTGGCCCGTACCAGTGAAGTGGGATGCTCGTAATTATTAAAAATCTACGGTAACAAAAGCACAAGTTTCTTCATTTAAAAGTAAACTTTACAAGGTAAATATCAATTGTAGTATATTATTAAATGTTAATGTTATATTGATCGTAAATTGTTTTACAATACATGGTATGAAATTTTTGGCGCACGGTTCGATCAGTTAATACAATAAAATAGCTATTTTTATGGAAACTTTTAAACGTTAACAATTCGGGTTTGAATCCATTAACGTCATTTAGCCACGTTTTGCTAAAAATTGTTTTTCAATTGGAGGGACAGAAGGTGGTGTTTCGTCCTAGACCCGCTAGAGGACTCATCAGTAAGGCTATCCAGCGGGCCCTGCCTTAGACACACAAGTGTCTTTTTTTCAGAAAGTTATTAATATACTGATTGATGACATTTCAGTAACTAGCGAGAAAGTTCAACGATTTTGTCCATCTATCGGACGGGGTTGCAACTAATATATTCTCGATCTCTGTAAATTTTTTTCGCCTTCGTATAATCAAATGTTAATGTTATATTGATCGTAAATTGTTTTACAATACATGGTATGAAATTTTTGGCGCACGGTTCGATCAGTTAATACAATAAAATAGCTATTTTTATGGAAACTTTTTATTATTATAGTATATTATTATCGTCATATAAACAATTCTAGTTCCTGTGGGATCAAGTCGACTAATCCACGAACATTGACGAGAAAATTTATCAGAAAATTGAAGGGCAGAAGAAAATGAACGCTGAAAAAAATGCCCCGATTGGCGTTCACCGCGAGCACAGAAGGCATTCTACGAAACTATTGTGGAAATTGTAGAATAATAGCGTGCGTTTGGTGGTCGTTAGGGGGAAGTATAGCGACGGACCACGTTCGCACGGCACTGCACGTCACTTTGAGCGCAGCGGCATATAGTCAGAAAAGTACACGCGGCTGAATGCGTGCCTTTGAATGCAAGTGCAATGACCTGTGCGCCACGTTTGCGTAAGTTTCCAAGCCCACCCTCTCCTCTCCCTCCCTATCCTTCCCCCATCGAATTTTTTCCTATTTCACCCTGCTCGAAAAGATCGTCTCGAGCTAGCCGATTTCGGCCCTTCGTTTGCGCCCGGCGACTATATTGCGACCAGCCACCCCCATCATCATCCCCCTCCCCGCATTAATTCTCCTTCGGTCTGCTTTTCCAGCGTCGCGCCGCCGCGCCAGCCCAGCCCTCTTTTCTTCCTTTAGGGATTATTCCTACAGGGATTTGCCTCGCTCTTTTTCACCGACTCGCTCTCTCAAAGTTATTTATAACCCGTACTCGCGTTTTGCGCACTCCGACAGCTCTTAATGGTATTACATACAAAAAGGGAGCAAGAGAAGTATGCGTGCTACACGCTCAGAACACGCGACACGGCTTTTGTTCGGATGAAAAACGCTAGCGAATCATTAAATTATTGTTGTCACACGATACTGTTGTTCGGAGGTGGTTGCAGTCAGTCACGGAAGCCGCCTACATGCTCCCCCGCTCAATATTTCAGAGAAAAACGAAGATTTCGCACTTGTTATGTATGGTGGTTGTTCAGGTAAATTGATTATGTTCCGAAAAAATAACAATTGACGTAGAAGATCTGTGATCATCGATTTTATTCGTTTTCAGTTCGTTAAGTCCCTCTATTTCTCAGAAGCTTGGGGATTTTAACGAATTAATAGAAAAAACATTTACTAAACAATTAACTTGGAAGTCTACGAGTAGACTTTTATGACCGACTGTATCTTCTGAGAGGGTACACTAGCCTAATTCGAGTTTCATTTTAATATTTATTTATATTATTTATATTAAGTTTCTCTATTTCTCAGAAGCTTTATGATTTTAATGATTTAATAGAAAAACATTTACTAAACAATTAACTTGGAAGTCTACGGGTAGACTTTTATGACCGACTGTATCTTCTGAGAGGGTACACTAGCCTAATTCGAGTTTCATTTTAATATTTATTTATATTATTTATATTAAGTTTCTCTATTTCTCAGAAGCTTTATGATTTTAATGATTTAATAGAAAAACATTTACTAAACAATTAACTTGGAAGTCTACGAGTAGACTTTTATGACCGACTATACCATCTGAGAGGGTACACTAGCCTAATTCGAGTTTCATTTTAATATTTATTTGTTTTGTCATTAACTTGCAGTTTTTTATAACGGTAAGTTACCCGACCAATCCTGCCACAACTCGATACTAAAATCACCACTCTTTGCGATCGGTTCTTGCTTAAACGCGAGTCGTGACTCGAATAATATTTACGAATTATCCGACATCCATCTGCTACTAACATCCCCTTGGAACATAGTACATGATCAAACGGGTCGTAACGTGTAATCAGAATCAATTCGCGAATGCAATTCCCATAACCTGCGACTTCGAACGCACCGTGCGCGTCCCGAGATATATCGATTGCGGATGAAGCATTGATGTACAAGAGAAGATCGTTGAATTGCTGAGGCCTTACAGCGGAACGATCGTTTATCAAATCTTGTACATCGGCCCTCGTATTTCTTCGCGTGTATGGAAGTACATCAAAAACTTTCCTTTTCAGTAACAGCGTGAAAAATTGATTAACAAAAAAAAGAACACAACACGTGAGAACCATTCAGCCTCTTTTATCTGATTCTATTGAAGAATTTGTAAAAATGGCGACTATTCAGATATTTCGTTGCTCGTTTCTTAGTCTGCCAAGTTTGTCGTTAATGAACTGCGGATTTTCTGCATTTATGACAAAAATGGATGTACATAATTTAAAACAGTAAAAACTTTATCCATACTTCATTTTCGATTTATTAAAATTGTTAAAAATAGAAAGAAACTTTTATACGTGCCTTGTAATTGACGAAGAAAATTTTTATTTTACACAAATGTCCGCAGTCTACTCATCAGCGTTAATCACTGGCTCAATTATGTGTATTTGGTGCAGAAATAAATTCTTTGCAATTTCAGGGTAAGAACATTATGAAATTTAGTACGACGCTGGCTGGGTCTGCAGTGACCCGCAAATATCTGTTGTGGATATAGTGAACGTATAGTACAGTCGTAGTATGGGTCGCGGGAGACCCAGTTAGCGGCAACTACGATCTGTTATGTGAGGGTTGAAAAATATTTATAATGGACGTTCACTATTATTATCGAAGTCCTTATGTTTTGTATTTATTTCACAGCAAAGTTAAATTTTCCGTTCAGTTAAGCATGGAGCATCTTGTACTCCCTGCATTGGCTCGCTCTAAGTCCTCATAAAAATGAGTTTCGCCAAGTTTTTGCAATAAATTGCCGACCAGAACGGGTAAAAATTTCAACGACAGAAAGGAAGTTCTAACCTCGCGGTGAAATATCGCCCCGTTCCTCGAGCAACGCACTTTACGGACGAGGATAGGTTAAATTACACGGAAATATTGGGTTACCTGTGCCTACGATACTGCGACAACGGCCGAACAATAAACGGCTGCGTTAATGCCACATAGTTCCCTCCATTCTGCCCAAGTTTTGTATAGAGCCAGCCGGTAAAATATTACACGGACAAAGTCTCGGTGCTACGAAAACCAAGTCAAACACGATGGCGAAACGCGTCGTCCGAAATTCATAATGACGCTGCACCGTACAATGTGCAGAGGTGCGCACCTGCACAGAGCGTGCTGCGATATGAAAATCCCGTGTTTTCGATTAAACCGCGTTTTCGCGCCGGATTTATGAAAGTTTCAACGCGTGCTCCGGAAAGTGTTAGTCACGCATTGAATTTAACAAACGAGTCACTTTTCATTTCTATGAATTTACAAGTGAAAGGATCGCCATTCTCATCTATCATCTTCAGCAATTACACGAAGCATTGAAACATGGCTCGAATAAAAACGATTCGTTATTCTGGCTCTTGGAAGATCGTAAGAGATAAATTATCGTTATTAACGCATACAATTTATTTGATAGGACATTAAAAAAACTTATGAAAAATTTTAATATCTCCATCTGGAGATAATAATTGGTGTGTAAAAATTTTGATAAAAATCAAACTTATGTCAAATACCTAGATACATGCTCTAAAAATTCTTTCTGATTTTTAAATTGAAAATCCTGCTGATAAAGAATAAAAAACGACAAAAATTGTCGAATTTATTTGGTTAATGTCGATTTCTATTTCCACAGTGGCGAGCAAATCTAAAAATCATTTTACAGTAGCTTTTTTGTAAATTTAAATTTTTGTTAATTTACTATTTACAAAAAATAGTAAATTTTTGATCAATCCCCATCGCTGGCTTTCGACGCATCGCACCGAGGAACTCCATTACTTGCTGAAATGCTGTTACAAAATTTTAGTGGGGTATTTTCGAAGTGCCGTACTTCTGATACATGCAAAAAAAAAGGTTAATTGTTTATTACACTGTAATACCTCGAGCAACTTTCTACGCGCAGTGTACGCGATGCGTGTGCCGTGTCCATGGAAATTCGTGGATAGTTGTGAACAAAGTATTATCGATTGGCCCCCTGGCAAAACGGGTGTGACAGGCGGCTGTAGCACGCATCCTATCGAACCGGATGGACATTCGACCGATCGATAGCCAGCTCCCTTACATTCGGATCACATCACTCTCAATTTGTTCTACGCGGAAGGCGAAATACGATTTCGGATCGGTCACGAAGCGGGTCTCGTTGAGGGATGATTGCGTGGAGGGTGGAGCACCTCGGCGCGAGTTTGCCAAGCCCTATTTTCCTTCAGGAACCGTCTAATCCTCGTGCCAATCGCCATAGTTCCTGGCGATCCTCGACAAAACTCGACGTCCTTGCGTCTTGAATCACCAATGTATGGCATAAATTTAAACAATGTGCATTCATTCTTGAAAATTATCTTGAAAATTTGTCGCGTATACGCATTGTCATTTTACAATCCAGTCTTGAATTTTTTAACTGCTTGAGGAATAATAATGATCAATAACAAAATCTAGCAAATGGTAATTTTGTGTGTTTCTTCGAGGACGAAGTAAAATTCTCTTTATGCAAAATAAAAATTGTCTGCGTCGATTGCACGGAATAGAAACTAAATGAAATATTATTTCTTATGTTTTTATTATGTCTTAATATTTTTAATAGGTAAGTGATCATAATTGGCATTTTCAATTTTCAAAATTTTCTGACAATTTTGAATTTCCTCTGCTCAATTTTGTAGATAAATGCATAAAGATCCGCAGTCTACTTATGCGTCGCCCTTAACCAATGAGAAACTTTTGAACGGCACTGTATACCTAGGATTCTGATGGGGAGGATAACATTAGCCCTAACAGTCAGTGACTCATATTTGTCAGTATGCGCGGAGGCAACGAATTTTAGCCCCTAACACGGAAGGTCTTGCCCAGTGACTAATGATTCCTGGAATGACGGTAGAAAGTTTCGCTAATCCCGGTAATAATTCAGAAGTCCGGTTATCCAACGCCAGCAGGAATATTTCTCAAAATTCTCTCCGCGATGGCTCACAGAACTATGTGACTGCGCGTGCAAACTATTTTCAGGCGCGTATACAATATTAAACTGCAGCGATGTCGCTATCTGCTCCATAGAAAAAGTTACGCAATCGATGTTATTATTTGCACGATCGTGTTTTGCCAGAGTATTTTCCTAACAAAACACGCGACAAGACGCTGCGGATTTTATGCATCTGTGACGAAATAGGTAGGAGAAAGAAGAACAATTTTCGAAAATATAATTCAAAACAAAAATGTTTTTTCATTGCACCGATATAAACGAAGTCGCCAGATTCTCCCGGTCCAAGCTTCCCCTTCTACGGCGCTACTCCCCCCACGCCACTGCTTGGTCACGTGTTCCGTCACAATGTCACGTGACTAATCCGGTACTGGCAGGGGGAGAGGGTAAAACTTTTCCTCTGACTCCGAATGTAAGTAACGTTCCATGAACAAACACTATGGGAAAAATTGATGAAATAATAGTTACCTATAATTTTAACCTTTAGCACTAAAAATTGCTGGAGCATTATTCAAAATATTGGTTACATTATCAAATAAGTTGTTATCTAATCAATTACTAAAAATTTAAGTATTTTATGAGGTATTATATCAATTTCATATACATAAAATGAAGAAAAATAATAATAGGTTGGAAGAAATGTTTAATTTTCCAAGTTAAAGTAGCTCCGACTGCAAAGGGTTAACCCTATAAGTGCCAATGGTCGAAATTTTTGACAATAAAAGGTTGTTTCTGGTGCCACGGTCGAAAAAATCGACTGTCACGAATGTTTCTAAAAACTGACTGCAGGTGACATCTGTTGAAAAATGCCTGAACTTGGTACAACTAATAAGATTAAACAGATTTTGTCTTCCAACGATATTAAAGAATACGAAGAGTCTAATGATCCTATTATTATGTACATATAATCCATCCTAAAAAAATATTCAATGTTTAAACAGTGGAATTAATCGCTTCGGCCTGCGAAAGGCTCATATATCGAGGCACTACCGTAGTTCAGGCTTACTTGATCTTTCGTAAGCGATTTAATGTTTCTGCACGAGGGTGTACCATCGAGAAAATGACCTTCGCCGCAGCATAATTAACACGATTTATTAATTCCCGGCGAAAGCGGGCCAGTCCGTTCGCGATCTTAAGAAAAACCTTTTGCCACGAAGTTTTCCCGTCTTCGAGCTGTTACTGTATCTAAGCGATATGAATTATGGAGGTGGTGTGCGCGCATAAATTGAGGCTTGCTCGCGGAACGATCGTTGAACTAATGCTCATCGGGCCTGACGATCGGTGTTAGTATGTAGCTGTTTCGCGATTTTTCTACGAAAAAATTCTGCTGCTGCTGCTGCTGCTGCCCCGCGATAAAATGTTACTCCGTCGATCCCGTGTCGTCGCCCGTTTCCCGAACTGCTCGAGCTCGAAATTCGAAACGTTTCGATCAAATGTTTTTAATCACAATACCGGTGCAGCAACATTGCAGATAATAATGTCATTCGATACAAATTGCAATCGGATCCGCATTTAACGGCTTGTGTGCCGATACAATGGATATTACATTTCAGACTAATTGATCCTGTTCACCGTTGAGATTTTGTTCGTGTTTTGTCAATTATGTTGCATCGGGGGAAAAATCAGCTTAATTGCAAAATACACGAAGTATCGATTCCAAAAGAGATGTCTGTACATTTTTAATGACAAATATAGTAAAGAGAAGTGAATAAACAATTTATTTATGTAAATCCGAGTTCTTTTTTACTTTTTTAAGAAAATGACAGTACTTTACGATCAACTTAATTGTAGGAAGTTTTGTGAAACATCAAAATATTTTTATAATCTGCAGTCTAGTGATGATTAACAACATGAGATTTTGTAAAAGATGGTTTGTTTTATTTACAGAGTAAAATGTTTTTGTAAAAATTTTTAATCTCACAAACTTAATGCTCAAGTATTATAGGTACACTATACGGCAAAGAAAATATTCCTTCATCGGGAATGCAGATTGCCGAAATCACTGTTGCTGTAAGAGTGTATTAAGCCTATTAAGACGTTTTTATGAATCAGGCGTTTTATTTTGGTAGCACGCAGAGCGATACCAGACGCCACCGAACAATGTTCTGTTGTTATAGCATCGGTATACCGGGTGTACTTCGAAAAAACTGTGGCAACAAAAATCTTATATATTTAACTTATGTGATAATTATTTCTGTCCGATATTCAATCAATACATCATATAACAAACATACGAAACAACACTATAATAGTAACTTAAAAACATCATATTTCACTTTGACGATTTAACATTTAATAAATCGACCTCATCAATTGATTAGCTTCGTATTTTTAATTTCTAAGGGCAAGTTAAAGTTTAATAAATCTAATAAACCGTAAAAATAGTTAAAAGTTTATAGAAACTTTAATGATTAAACACTTCTAAAACTTCTAAAAGATAAAACACTTCTGACAGTAAAATTAGCGAAAGTTATTATTCTATATAAAAATACCGTCTTCCAGAATCAGTTTACTCTAAGTAAATTCGCATAAAAAAATGCTCACTTTGTAGAAATCAAGTTTTCATGGACACTGCATACATACGTGACGGAATAATTATCTCGAGTGAAATGAGTCTCGCATTATGTCACCGTGACTATTCGGTTGCTGGAGGTTAAAGCGCAGATAACGTCTGTATCGTTCCATAAAATTACTCGGTCAATTTATTTTTTTTTTTCGAGCGCGGTGGTTCGTGCAATCGCACTGCTCAACAGTTTTCGACTTTTTTATATCGCATGACCCAATTCTTAAACAGTTCCATCGACTTGTCGCGTTCTGAGACGTGATCTCGTAAGTCTGCAGATGCTTAGCAGATTTCCATTTAAATTACCGGTACGTATTGTAAACTCTAAACAATAGACAATAGATATTTTTACGTCCGTGAAAACTATACGGGGTATGCCGTAATAGCTAATTTAATTTTATTGCCAGGATCACTGGCATCTCACAGGTGAATGCGAGAATTCTTTGGGAAAATGCAGAAGTGTTAATTTTGTTTCATAGATCATACGATAATGCGATAATATCCCGAGTAAAATCGTGAAAATACGTTCCAGCGATTTCATGAAAAATTACCAACTAATTATTTCGGCTCATTCACGATTCCGTGTGTGGAACGTGAATTTCACGCGCCGTACGAACACAATGGAATAACTGTCCGAACGCATAAGCCTGAATATTTGATTTGGGTATTCAATTTCTCAATTATGCCACAATTTGTCGCGCCACGATTTTTAATTTAACCACGCGAGATAAAATTTTTTTTTTGTATTTGCGATTCGCGCGAAGGAGCGCACGAAATTTCGAAATTGCCATTAGGAAAGTATAATAAGAGCTAATTATAGCGGGAGAACGGTATTAGAAAATGATTATTAGAGAATTTAGAAAATCCAATTTCGAGATAAGCATGACTTTCCCATAAGAATAATCAGAAATGAGCAGAATTTATATATTCAGCTATTATTAGAACTGAACTCAGTTATGTGTTCCACTAGTTTCCGCTTAACAAACTCATTAATTTCGTACGTGTGGATCTAATCTCACGTGTGATCGTGTATCCGCGACCGTTTTCATAACACTTTATGAATCATTCTGGTCTGTTCCCATGATAACAGTAATGTACGTCGAAAATTTCTACATAATGCCGCAGAGTTGCATTTCGTACGAGTTTCAACTGTACAAAACCATAACGAAATAACAGCCACGTTTTTTCATTAGAAATAATGTGTAATTTTTTTTTTAATTCGGCCAATCAGCACGGCGGTAAATGAAAAATAAATCTGCACAGATTGTATTAAGATTTATTTGTGTCTATGATTTTTCTACACCGTGCGAAACTTCAAGAGTGTCAATTCTTTTCGCATTTAATCTTGAAGTTCTGAACAATATATAAAAATACTCGAGGAGTATCATTCGAAGCCACCTTTACTGCAAAGTGCATTTTCACATGATGTTCATGCACGAGAATAAAAAAGACCATTCATACACTTCGTTGCAAGCTGTCGGAAATCGTCGAAAAGGGACACTTGGCACATTATAAGGAAATTGATCGTCGTCACGCTAACAGGATTGCTTTATGCTACTGAAATTGATCCAGGTCGCATTGTAATGACCGACAATCAAGTAGAAGATTACAGAAGATTGCAGAACATTGTAGACATCGATGGAACTCCGATACTTTCCATCAATCTTGAACAGTATTTAAATTACGCTAATGAAACTAGGATTTTGAAGTAGTTTCAACTTTCTATGCATGTACACTGTTTTTTGCAATTTGTAAAATGGGTCGATTCGCAAATTATCGATATCAGGTTTAAAATGATAGTTCTGGACGCTAAATAAAAAATTGACAAACGGACAAAAACATCAAAAATTGTAATTTTAAGGAAGATGTGAAATGGGTCGTTTCAATTTTACAAATTATTAATATCCGGTTTAATATAAAAGTTCTGGACACTAAATTAAAAATTGACAAACAAACAAAAAAAAAAACCCTCTTAAAATTGTAATTGTAAAAAATATGTAAAATGAGTTGTACTTATCTAAATTTTCAATATCAGGTTTAAAATAAAAGTTCTAGCCACGAAATTAAAAATTGACAAACAAAAAACTAGCAAAAAAACCCTCTTAAAATTTTAATTGTAAGAAATATGTAAAATGAGTTGTACTTATCCAAATTTTCAATTTTAGGTTTGAAATAAAAGTTTTAGACGCTTAAAAATTGACAAACAAACAAAAAAACTTGAATGATTAAATAATAACTTCAGGGTAGTAATCTCTGACATTTAGATAGAATACAGAAATACGTTTTTCGAAATACTTTTACGCATGAAATTTTTTAGTCTATTTTGTGAAATTCGAGCAAAGTAATTTTTTTCGAGATCGCCGCGCAGCTTGAACTGGACCGTGTCAGATTTTAATGTTCGACATCGAGCGCAAAGACCGATCGATAATTTTTTGTGTGAACCACGTTAAATTACGCTTAGCAACTGCAGACAAGTATTGCGAGGAATTTAAGATACTGTTAGAGGATGTGGTAATAGCACGCAAAAGAAACATGCGTTTCACGCATGGCATGTGCCTTGGCAAATTTTAGAATAGCTATCAACGATTTGGATAAGCAAAAGAGTATGCGCGCATTCCCGATTCGAGTCCCGATCATTTTTATTTATAGATCGAGAGCTGAAAAAACATAAAAATCGGTCGACTCGTGTCTTACGAAGATTATACCTATATTTATTCTCGGAAAATAAAATAACTGGCAAATAACTATGCACTTTCTTCTTTAATTTACTTTGACAATACGCGACGATAAACAACGTTAACGAATTCTTTTCTTTCCACTGTGGTAAAAATTCGAACCGCTTTTATTCATGTTGATGTTATAACTCGTATGGAAAATTTGTTCTGGCAATTTGAATTTCTGCGTTTAATTGAAACGAAATAGATTGAACGAATTCAATGCAAATGACCATTAGATTTATGCAAATTCGTAGATACACGTTTTATTACCTTAATCATGAAGTATATATGTGATTAAGTATTATCCAATTCATATGCTAATGCGGTTTGCAGGCTCAGCTATGCCAGGAAACACGCAAATATCTATAATCTCATTATATGTAATTACAACACTGTATTTTTTTTTAGCGGTGTAAATTCCTGTTTGCGAAAGTACTCCACTATCTTTTTTTTCAAATTATTATTTCAGATTCGAAATTTCATTTGGATTGAAAAGAATGTATTAACATATTACTTACCGGCGACTATTTCGTCGATTTCAGACGATGATTCAATGGATGACAATTTCTCGAGAGTATTTTTCAAAGGAAGCTTTCATATTCTTTTTCGAGATAGCACAGTCATCGAGGAAACTAATACACTTCCGGTATATCTCATAATATTAAAATAGTTTATGATTCATAGCCTACGGATTTTACAATGAATTTTTTAATAACAGTGACAAGTAATATACTTGTAATAAACTTGTAACCCAGTAATTTTTCTTAGAATTATTAACTAATCTTGCCGAACACAAAATGTGATTAGATCTGAATTCATTTATTTATAACAATACGTAGACGAAATTTATTTGATGACTTGTAATGGAGGCAGCTTTGTGTTTTCAACATTAATTACTTATTAAATGATTTCGAAGCTTCTCTTCGATGCAGTCATCCAAAAGCCTGTGGGTTCTCGGTAAACAATATTGTGCTAATATTTGTAAAATATTGATATTTATTTTTGTTTGAAATACAGTCTAACAAGGTTGCAGAAAAATTGCCGATTGTCATTTCGGCGTGTTCCCTTGTTAGAAATGAACGGTGCGCGCATCTATCCGCCGCGCTCGTTAGAGACCGCGTATCCGTTGCCGCTACGTGCATACATTTTCATAAAAATGCGGAGATCCGCTTTCTTTCCTGTTACCCGCCGCGGAACGCGATACCGCGCTGTGTGTTACGCTCTCATGTTAATTCCGGCAATAAAGTCGGGTGTTAAAAACCGCTGTTCGCTCGGGTTTCGCGCATTCCTGAATCGCCTCGACCGCGTGGCCCACGAGTGTTTATTGTCTCATGATTCTGCGAGGAGGGTGCGCACAACAGAGACGTATCCAGACTCCTAGCACCGTGCCAGCGACCTACGACAACAGTGATCAATGAAACAATTGTACATGGTAAATGAGAAGTCGCGAAACTTGGTAAAAATTGTAGATAAATGTTTTTTAAAAACAGTCGACCGAGATGAAATTTTCGAAGCTGATGATAAATGTTGCGCTCATTACGAAACTGTTGCGAAGCCTAGGGAAAATTGTAGATCCTATGAATGAAGTTGTGGGTCTTTGGAGGGATTGTACGGTTTCTGATAAAACTGCGATGTCTACTATAAAGGAATGTTAGGGAAAATATTAAATACGAAACAATCGTAACAAGGAGTAAAAATTGTAGAATTCGCGAAAACATTTTTGGGTCTCTGGAGAAATTGGTCGTGAAATAATTGGGACGAAACGAGAAAATTTTTGAGCGAACGAAATATTGTTGCGAATAAAAGCTGAGGAACCTAGGAAAACTGTGGAATCTGCGAGGAAAATGTTGAGTTTTTGGAAGAATTGGTTTCAAGAGCTCCAGAATAGGGAGCTCAAAGGAATTAATTCGATAAGGGTATAATCTACGAAAAAATGTTTGAATCTTTGCAGAAATTGTGATAAAATTTTTGAGCGAACGAAAAGTTGTGGCGAATACGAAAAACTGTGGAATCCGCGAGGAAAATTTTGGGCCTTTGGAATAAATACGAAAAAATGTTTGAATCTTTGCAGAAATTGTGATAAAATTTTTGAGCGAACGAAAAATTGTGGCGAATACGAAAAACTGTGGAATCCGCGAGGAAAATTTTGGGCCTTTGGAACAAATTGGCTACAAGTGCTCCAGAATTGGGGGTTGAAAAAATGAATATCGATAAGAAGGTTGCAGTAATGCATTTTCAATTCAGAGGACAATATCAGAAAATACCCAAGCAATTAATAAAGTAAGAAACTCTGGTGGTATTCGAAGAATATTGAAACAGAGTTGGGAATGCTTGGTGAATTTCGAGGTAGAAACGTTTCGAGTTCTTACGGCGGCGCTGGTACGAGGGCAATGGCGTGAAAAAAAAGAAACGGGATGGAACAGATGGGTCCAAGGTTTCTCGAGCTCCAGTACTTCGCATAGCGTTTGACGATGTTCGACACGAGGGGAAAAATGAGTGACGATGATGTATGCGGTTCGTGCGAGGGGGAGAAACTAAATCCGTATAGGGAACAAAATCTTTTGCTGCAAGTTTCGCTGGCGTGAGTGAAACAATTCTGAAACAGCTACGTGTCACGCTGACTTGTACATACATTGGGAATATTTATCCCAGCAGGCGTAATATTTTTGTGAGCATAATTAACGAAAATGTTGTTGTAATAAAATTAGTAATAAAATTCGGCTGCCTTATTTATGACAACCGAATTTTATTAATAAATTCGGAGAACAAATAGATCAATGCGAAACAGTAAAATCACGTAAACTCCTGTATTATTTTTATCTGATTAAAACATAACTCTCGTATCTAGACGGTTTTTATTTCGCATAAAAATCCGCACTCATCGATATAACTTCCAGATTTCCAAATTTACATTCGTACCGCGCAGCTGTTCGGATCGTGTGTCACTTCACGGTACGTCTAAACAATAAGACATCGGCATTGAAAAATAACATATCGTAAACGAGACAGAACGTAACTAAAGTAAATAAACTAGCTCTGTGGGCGGAGCGTTGCGTTACTTTTTTTCCCCGGTGCAAAGAGTTCGTTCGGAACGAAGCGAATTATTATTCCGATGGAAAAACGGTGCGAAATTCTTCCGGCAGCGAAAACGCAGCAATCCGTCGCGTCGGACAGTAGTGATGCATATCCCTGATGGTATCGCCGCGCGATATCGGATGGAAAGAGGAGAGGCAGCCGCTGCTTTCACGACTTGCGGGTCAGGAGACTGGCGGCGCGGCGGCGTCGCGTCCCATGAAGCGTTCGCGAAATTCGCCAATTAGCTCGCAGCTCGCGGCGAACGCGATGTGTAACAGGAAGTAAAATCGAGACTCCGGCGAGAAAGGTGGCCGCGAATTTTCCTCGGTCCCGTAACTCTAGGTGCTCGCGGGACCGCGCTGTTACCGCAGACCAACGACGACGACGACGACGACGATGGACGCCGTGCTTAATTGCATTTTGCGCTGCAGCAAAGTGTCGGGCGATCTCTGTCCGAGGCCGAGGAATGAAAGCAGAGCGAATGCGGTAAGCCGCAGCCCTTGTAACCCAACACCGTGCGGCGCGGTGCGGCTGGACACAACAGACCCCCGGAGAAAAACGACAAAAATCAAACCGACCGCCGCGCGTTGCGTTCGAAAAACTGTCTGAAAAGTGTTCGATGTCCTCTAAGCGTGTACCGTGGCTGCACCGTCCGCGCAACCGGGACCAGTAGTTCTTAGAAATCGAGTGGGACTGGAACCAGAATATTGTACCGGAGGGATGCTGGAAACTTGATATACCGGGTGAACCGGCTAAATCGGTTCACCGAAATATATTATTTTGTCCTATAAGAAAAAAGAGAAAGTTGCACCGCTTCGGAAAGCATACATGGAACTGTGGAAACAGCTTTATTTTTTGGGGAATCATAACGTCGTTAACGCTCAGCCTACCAAGCATTAATCCTTTGCATTCCGAATTATTTTTCAATTTTGTTATCAACAGCTCGCAACTGTTTTAAATGTTTTGATTGGAAATTAGTGTAAAGTTCCTGGACTTCTAAATTTTTAATATTTTTTTCATTTTACTAATTATTTAAATATATTTTTCATACTTTGTAATTATTATTGACTAAACGAAAACCGATGTCGAGTCCGGTGATTCGACCGTGGTAGGTTTCGTATTAATACTTGTCTGTTGATAAATATCTCTGAACTAAACGACCGGCATGTCGTGATTCCGTAAAAAAATATTAGCTTGTCCTAAACAATTGTTTTTCTGTATTTACCGCCACGTAAGGCAGATATACAGAGGTTCTCAATACAGTTTCTTTGTTATCGCATAATATGGGAGGTTACTCGTTTTTTGATTAACATTTGAATAATTATTAGTGATCTAGATATTATTATTATTATTTTAATAAGAAAAGAGGAAACAACGGAGATCATAATGGCTGCCCACTTCCCTCACTCTAAGAACTCTAGACTTTCAGCTTTGCGAATTTTATACTATTTATAATATTATACTATTTATTGTACGGAAAGGAAAGGTACTCGCTACTGCATTGGAATAACGTGAAAAAAAGGTTTCAATCCACTTAGTCAAGGTTCGATTATATGTGAAAGTACCGCTTACATTTCTCAAAGTACTTAGAAAGCGTTCGAACAGCTAGATTCGAGTGTACTTACGGGCATTCCTCCTCTTTTGTTGGATTCGAGTCTACTTAAAAACAGTAAGGAAATTATCTAAAATGACTAATGAAATTTTCATCTACTTACACTTTATCCCACTCCTATAATGAATATGTAGCTTACAATAAAGTCAATGAAAATTGTGCCTGTTGCCTTAAGAATGTCTTTCTATTTTTTTTTTAAAACATTTTTTGATTACTCCAATAAAATTTCAAAATTGGACAAAAAATGTTACGCCTGTTCCCATGGAGTAAAACAATTTCGGCGTGAACTTGCTTGGTGAAAGCGAACGATAAATCAGCCATAAAACAATAATTGCGTGAAAAATAAAAATTTTATTATTTCGCGGTAAACGATGCTAAAAAAAGGTATAAATTTCCATAACATTGTTAGAAGGATGTCGTCCGTCACTTCACTGTACAATTATATTATTTACGCAATTTCAATGTTCATTTTTTAAATTCATTTTTTTTTATTTTTTTATTCTACAGGATCTAAAAAAGATTACCATTTTTATAACAGACCGGAAGTGTACCCAACGAATTCTCCTAAGCATTCCTATCGTCCATCTGTCCTACGTAATTTTCTATGCTTGTACCAACTGACGTATAAATTACCGCGCGACAGCCCTCACCGCAACCATAGTTCGTGATCATCTAAATTTCCTTACGACCGTCCACCAAGTATTAAAAGCAAGAATTAAAAGTGACGAAAAATTTCACTTTTGTCATCGTTGAATGACGAAGAAAAAAAAAAAATAAAATTATGCTTTATAGCGTCCAGACACCCCTACATAATCAAAAAGTTTCACAACACTTTCCAGATCCGGTTTGAAAAACTTTCTCCGTATCCCGATGCCGCTTAAGGATAATCATTTGCGAGAAAAAGCGCGAGAGTTAATATCGATAGACACGAACGGAAAAAATGCGGGTAGCAGAGAGCCGGTTTCAAAAATATATGCTTTTCGCGAATTTCGCCTATCTATATAAGTTAATTGTTCAATTACATCGCCTTTGCATACAAGCTAAAAAAAATTTTTCAAAAAAATTTCTGACATTTTTATCCTCTTACAGTTTCACAGTATTACAAAAATATCAGCATAAACAGTACTCTATATGCATTAACTCCTTGCCGTACTATTTTCTTTACGGTTACAGTGATTAAAACGTCTTCATCCCCAAAAATATCGTAGAAGAGAACAGAAAAAATAAATTTTTTATCGCTACATGGATTTTAATGGTGAAATATTGATTGCAAGCAAATCAAATTTTATTTCATCTAAAAATAAAGGCGTAACATTCGTATTTGTTACTTTTTTAAAAATCTTTATCACTATTCTGACTCGTCAAAATACGACAAGAGGTTACTGACAGAAACGAGGTAGATAGAATGCGAAACCTTGAAAATATTTGACCAATATTAAAAACGCCATATCCGAGTAAATATCTATCTAGCTTCTCCGGCTTGGACGAGTATAATTTTCCAAAAAAAGTCCGTACAAACTAAAAATAATTTCTGAAAAGAGAAAGTGGTCCATAATTTTCCCAGCCCTGCCGAGATACCCATCGTCGGGCAGAGCGAAAAAGATTGTCGGTGTGGTACGCCTGCGTAATAACGCCCTATATTAATGACACGTTTGCGATATCTCGGTAAACCGGCACCGTAGAACGTGTAAATAGGTGTTCTGTGACGAGGAGGGATCGGCAGTTCGTCCAGCGCCGTGCTAATTACCGGTGATTGTACTCCGGGCGGTAACACGGTCCAATCTCGTGATTTACAATGCACGCGAATAAGATAGAATCGTGAGGAGGAGATCCGGCCGGTGAGCGAGATGGCCCCATCGCGCCGCGCCGGCCGGTGAAATTCACGAGCGCAGACTATGCATACCATACATACGTATTCGTCCACCAGCGATTAGGTACACTATAGCACGGTGTGAACACTGGAGGGTAGATCCTTCACGTGAGCGAAATAACAACAACAACAACAACAACAACAACAACAACAACGAAACAGAAACAGGTGAAAACTCACTATATATCGTATACCGGCACCGGGGAAACGTGGTCCAGGCAGGTAGCCGTCACAGAAAGAACACCACTCGACGAAGAGCCGGCTCTCGGTCGGTCAGCTGGGTAAATTGTACGCGACCGGTGCGATGTGCGGCGCGTTCGCTTGCGTGCGCAGCGGATTATTCGGGCCGGTTCCCCTCGCGTTCGCAAAACGATCGTACGAGGGCCCCGTGTATCGGAACACACGGCCAGACAAGAGGAGAATCCTTGCAGATTTGAAACAGCGGGCGTGGCGTTTCGCGACCGACTGGCAGACTGCCGGCCACCGGATGTCGCCACCAGACCGTTGCCGATGACTCACGCCACCCTCGTCGGCTCTCGGCTCGATTGGTCCTTCGCGACCCCCACCCCGCCGCCACGGTCATCGCTCGACGACTCTCCTCCCCTCTCGCCCTTCTCAACCCCCCACCCCGTATTCTTTCGGCCGACCGTCTGCCCGGCGCGGCGCGGTGTTCGCGAAGATAGCGATCTGGTACGTAGCGTGCCAGGATCCCGTGAAATCGCTGGATCCTCGAACAGTTTCAGCAACCGAATATCCAACGCTACCACACCCGTGTCCCGTGTTTCTTTACATGGGTTTCGCGCGTGCCGAATTTCCACGCGACCCTCGTTAATTCTAGAATATAACATGGAGATTGATAATAATGTACGAAATTTTTGTAACCGTGCGTACCGAAGGGTCACGTCCTTGTTTTATCATCTCTCTCGGAACCGAGATGAAGCAACGTTGTCGTTAATAATTTATTAGAGAAAATACGAATTCTATTAATCCTCGCACGTTCCCGAGCAAAACAGTTGCACAAGAGCCGGTCGAACGATACTTCCCCTATTTTCACTTTCTATATTTTAATTCTTCTTCATACATTTCACGATGAACATTTTCCGATTTTCTCTTTCTAGAAAAATCTTCGATTTCGCTGCTACGGTGTTTGCGATTTCGCGTGCTCGAACGTAGTACGAAGTTGTTACGCAATTATTTCTGGACGGTGTGTAAGGGTCAATTGAACGAATAGGGTTCCATTTTATGAAATAGCAAATTTTAAGTAATTCTATTTAAAAATTTTCACGCAATTTTGTTGATGCGAATTATTTAAACAAAAATGATGAAAAACAAAATTGATAGTATAAAATTCAATAGAAAAAATTGAAAGAATTTAAGAGTATCTATGTATAAGTTTCAACTTACTGAAATTATTGAAGAAACTCGTCCATATCGTTAACGGATGTATTTTTATTTTGCACAAAGATCCGGCAGCGATGATTACGATGATAGCAACAAGATGCGGAAGCAGATAATCGATGGGTTTTATTAAAATCGAGACAGGGGGAATATATCTCGAAACTCGATTTCTGGGACGGAAGATGATCGGAATCACGGAGGAATCGCATACTCGCTGGCAAACAGGCTTCATGCATATTGATACGCGCAATGCTCAAACAACTTTCGTCAATCCACTCCTTCTTCTGGATTAGTGTTCAGCATTCTCGACGCGTTAGGGGAATAATGGTGTTCCCTCGTGCTGTAGACCATGCGTCACACTGCCCCCCTTCATCTTTCGCTGTACACATTTACCGGACCCTGCTATTTTTGCCCCCCTCTTCCCGCCCCGCCCCGCACACCGGTGCCCCATTGCTCATTGTTATTATAGCGTTCCGTTTATTCCGCATCTATTTACATATGTATGGAGCGACGTGTACGTGCACGGGACACGTCATCTAGGACGATAAGCTCTGTAAAATTTTGCGATCGCCATCCTCGATGCTTTTACGGACCGATTAATAGAGCGTGAAATTGCCAAGCATCCGCAATTGCACTACGCTCGACGACGGAAAATCTTCCTCGCTGTCAACCGAATTATCGGGACCGGAAGTCCTCCGCGTTCCGCTGCCACCGTCTAGCCTTTGAGACAGGTGCCGCGTCCAGACCAAATTACTCCCTTTATTCGGTGCGCAAATAACTTTCCATCGCAAATCAACACACCTGACAGATCTCACAGAAGCAGTGAGAATTATATTATTTTCCGTCTAATTAGAGCATCCGACGAAATAGTACGTTTCAACCTGAGAATTAAATTGTAAGCCAAAAAATAAATATATTCTGAATTTAGAATTAATCGTATTCGAAACGATTGCTAACAATGAATAAACAATCTTTCGATCTCGATAATGAACCATCTCCATGTATGAGACCAAGTATGAGACCAAGCTAATAGAAGCTTTCACGAAAGATAACAAGAGGCGTGGAACTCCTGTTCTTGCCGTGGCAAGTCCATAAAATTATTGACCTGCATAAAATTCGTGCGCCGGTGTAAGCCTACGATAAACCAGCAACGACGATTTGCACGATGCTAATACGCGTGGCCGACTTATGTTTGCGCACTCGCAGCGTGTGTTTATACAGTATTAAGAATATTGAGGATGCTTGCGGAGGGCGGGCTCGCTCCTCCGGGTTCTCGAACGGCGCGCTATAAAGCCCTGTCGAATCACCATAAATGAAGAAACCGTGCAATAAATTCGACGATATGAGACGGTACTGCATTTACGACGATCTCTCCTGGAATCGTGGGTTTCTTTTGGCAACTCCCCTCGCGAGATCCTGACCGAGGTGAATAATAAAAGTAAAATAAATAAATAAATAAACAAGTGTGAGATAATCCCCTCTGCCGACATAAATTGAAACACAAACGAAATCCTTTTATTGGAATGAACGACCGCTCGAGACGACTCTTCTTGGGAAGCTGCGGATTAGCATTGTATCATCAAGTTCTGTTTATCGCGGCAGATTTAATTGTGTGTATAAATGAATGAAACTCGAATTACGAGCAAAGGCTCTCTTTCTCTGGCGTCACGTGACCTAGCAGTGGCGCAGGCATGGAGACATTCTTATTTGAAGGCAATCCATTTTGTAAATGCGACGGAAACGTGCTGCTTGGTCGGTACAGCTTGAAAATAATTATTAATCACCACTTATTATTGTTTGACCTTTATTCGACCTTCTCGGGACGCCGTCGATCACGAGAGTACTCGAATTGTTTTGTACGGTATAGATTAATTGGCGAGCTGAACATTTAGCGATGTTTATTTCACAATCATTTTATGAGGCAATTATCTCACCGAGATTGTATTTTACATTTATCGTATATAATTTTGTATTATGCTTGTATTCTGTGGATTATACTTGGCAATCATTAGACTGCGGATCTGTACGCATTTATAGCAAAATCGAGTAGATGAAATTCCAAATTGTAGGAGAATTTTGAAAATTGAAAATGTCAATATACAATTTCTCATCTGTTAAAATTATTAAGGGAAGAAATAACATACTATTTAGTTTCCATTTGCATAAAGATCTGTAGTAATTATATCGATGTTAGACGTATGATATGACTGCTCGATAAATATTCACACTCGACACAAAACATTAATATTTTTTACATTTTCGGTTTACTTTCTTCGAAGGTTGATCTTCGATGTAGTCACTACAAATTCCGTGTAAGCTTCTGCTGGAAATCATTTTCGCAATAGCAGAACGCGTACGCGAATAAGCGAATAATTAAAAAGTGTCCTTTTGCTCGGGCACCTCGGCGCACATGGT
Source organism: Lasioglossum leucozonium (assembly GCA_028454225.1). Lineage (NCBI taxonomy): Eukaryota > Metazoa > Arthropoda > Insecta > Hymenoptera > Halictidae > Lasioglossum > Lasioglossum leucozonium. The sequence goes on along the minus strand of CM052205.1, from coordinate 7,648,680 downwards.
GCAACTCTTTGTGCGATTAATAACGGTAGAAGGGATTACTAACAAGAAGAAGGTATCCGCTGCGGAGGAAGAGCAAGAGAAAGGGAGGAAAGGGCCAATCTGGCTCGTCCGAGAACAGAAGTCGTACCGGTTCTCTGGTCCCCGATGCACACTTTATACGAACAGGCAGAATATAAAATCCGCGAGGTTTTTATCACAAGTCTTTCTGCGAATTTTAGGCTCGTTTCAACGCGCCAATCGATGAGTTTGTTCACTAATTAATCGAAGCCTCTTGTTCGTGCATTCGATCTCTTCATAAAATGTTGATAAAACCGAATGTCAAATGCAACTGTTCTTACTTCTAACAATTTCATCACATTGTTCGTTTCAAAGTCGTCCGAAGGTTGCTTCAAGATCATGCTGCTTGTGGTTTTTCAACGATATGATTTTTTCCATGATGAAATGACATTGTTTAATTATTAAAATGAAAATTATTGACGGAAGAGACATCGAAGAGATCTGTGTTCGCGCGAAAGAGCAAATTCTTCGCGAGCATTTCGAATATCGTATGCTGCTGTTGTGCGGCCAAATAGCTTTCTTATCGAGCCGCGACCAATGTGTACGTTTTCTCGAATTAAAATGTGAACCGCCATAGGCTATTAGATCTCCAAACAAAGGCCGGCTAACGAGTACGTCTGCTATCTGACAATTACATTAACAGGATAGGAGAGGAGGGAGATCGAAACTGCTGATCCACGACACGTGGCAGTATTTGTGTTGTAGCTTTCGGCGCGCACGTATGTGGACGTCGGGTGTGAAACTCTCGAATTGACCGACCTTTATCTTTATTGGTCAGGCGATGGGGCGTGCCGAGAAATTATGAGTTTTGTTTATTCGAAATAATACGAACGCGTCGTGGTCATCGAAATAATCTACACGCAAATATATCAAAATAATAATATCCATTAGCGAATGCTACGTCTAACCCTTGTAATAGACTCCTCAGGATGAAACAATTTTTCAGTAAATTTTTGTAAATTTCTCGTCAGGATGTGAAATTTTCATCATTTGAAAAATTGAATAAAATTATATTTAAGAATAAATTTATTAAAATATTAAATTAGTAAAATTATATATGTATAAAAATAAATTTAGAGAAATTTATTTGATATAAAGATTTTAAAATAGAAAAATAGTTTTTACATCGATAAAATTGTATAGAAATAAATTTTAGAATAATTTCTTTTTAATATTGGATTAATAAAATTAAATTTAGAGAAGTTTATTTAGAAATTTTCAAATTGAAACAGCTTGCATATTAATAAAATTATATACGAATAAATTTCAGAGTAATTCTGCAATACACTAATGGCGCGATTTAAGCGCGACTCGATCTAAGCCTGCGCGCAGAATCGGGAACAGGCTTAGATCGCGCCATCGCTGTGTGTAAACGAGAGAATAATTGATTTATTTCGCTGGCACATTTGGGAAGCCGCAAATTGAAATTTCTTTGTTAAATTTATTCATACGTCGCCTCAGGACAGTATCAGGGTGTTTGTAGGCCGCAGGCACTTTCGAACCCGCTTTGCCACCCCTGTTTCGCACCCTTGCTGTTGAGCCCTTCCGGCTACAAGTTTATGAGGTTTAATCCTGTTTCTATAGACGCTATCATTTTTTCGTGTGTCCTAGGCATTATGTCGGAGGTGCTTGTGGGACAATAACCCTGTCGCCATTAAAAGATGATACGTCTAAAAATTTTGTATGCACTTTATCACCCCCACCTTTCCACCCTTGTCGTTGAACTCTCTTGGCTACGGTTTGACGAGGTTTAATCCTGCTTTTTTTGGTGGGTTGTAGGCTAGAACTTCTAGCCACTATATCCGAGATCACCTGCTGGATAATACCCTAGCGAGGAAGACAACGCGATCGTCTAGAGGTAGCCTCCGTCTCGACGTATTTGCTTTCCAGATTTCGGGAATAGGATTCCGCCCAGTTAAACCAACACTAACAATGAGTCACCGCCGTCGAATAGCACTATCAACAGGCCGTTCGAGGTAGTTCAGGGGTTATTCCCACCCCTGACTACCCTCCGACTGCCGTCGTTCTATCTCGTGCTCCTTGACGAGAGTCTACAGGCGCACGCAGTATGTCTGTCAAACGGGCAGGCCAGCTGGCACGAAGCAAACGTGGAACTTATATCTGGTGTGATTCATTGTCGGGGAAGTGGCCTTGAACGGTCAATTATGTTTGAGCCGACTACTATCGCTCTATACGGTGAAAACTAGCCGCATCTCTAGGATCAGCCGAAGAATCACGACAAAATTGTCCGTGTTATGATTGAACAGAATGTTTGTTATTAATGGAAAAAAAGAAGAAGGTATGTAAAATAACAAATATCATTATTTTCTATGCTATTATCTGATTTATTTGTTTCGCGGTTTTCTATCAATCCGGGGAAGCTCCGTTCTAAATTGTATAATGCATATGGAACGTCATCGCGAGATTTATTTCAAAAGCTGACGGGTTAATCAAATTCAATTTTGCTCGTTCGACAGTCTGTGGTTAAGAACCTGTTACGACCTGTCGCATAAACTGCAGCGACGAAAATACATTAATTATACACCGCGAGCGAGGAATTTCCGATTTTCCATTTATCGTAATTACAAGCTTCATTACTATATTCTCCGTCATTATGTAAATTTAAATGTATGCGATAAATCGATTTACGAGGATACAGATCGAGCAAAGATTTTCTGGCGAAGGACTGTGATAAGTGTGCGAATAGAAAATTGAAACTGCAAACGAATGGAAAAATTTATTATATTGTTCATTATGTTCGGTAGAATTATTCTATTTTTCCGGTGAGGAATTTCTTATTTTCCAGGGAATATTTGGTGAGAAAAATTTTCATTTATCCACGTATTCTATTGTTCTAACTATTTCCGATGCTGCTGGATTCGAAATGGCACATCGGTGTTCTCCAATTGTCAGCGAGTACATCAAGGGCGGAGAGTAAGAGACTGGCTCAAGGACACATGGAAATTTCACGCTGTTTTTTCCACGGGCCTTCGCGAACGCGGTGAATCATAATACCCGGTTAAATAATCATTTTCGCTTTTCAGCGTTACGCATGAATTGCTAGACGGCATTCGGATCGTAGCGTTCGATAGTTTGTCGACACCCAGGCGAATACACGAAATCGATTATTCGAACATGTGCCGGAACGGCGTATTCCTTTATCTCGTTGGTTCTCTCGCGTACATTTCGTTAAAATAGGCAAATTTTTCTGCCTCTGCTGATGGAATTAAGTGCTCCATGTTCTACCAGCCTCTTGTCCAAAGTTACAAAATCGATATGGTGCAGTCCCTGGGTCCCCTCGCGTAGGTTCCATTAAAAAGAGAACACATTCCTCTACTATCGGCAAGCCATGAAAGTCAAGTGCCCCGGGCTACCAGCTTCGACCCCTACTCTGCAGAAGTTGCAAAATCGATGAGAAGCAGTCATTTGGTTCTCTCACGCAAGCTTCGCTAAAAAAGCCGAACTCCCCTAAGCAAGCTTTTGTAATCGAAAAGCCTCGATTCTTATAGTTTCGTTATGTACATAGGTGTCATTCAACAAAAAATATACAAATTCCTCTGCGCTCTGCAAGCTTTTAAAATCAAGTGTTCCGTAGGTCTCTAGCACTTTAGCCTATTGCGGAGAAGTTAGAAAATCGAAAAGAAGCAACTTTTATGATCCTCTCTTTTCAGTTTTGTCAAAGACTGATTCGTAAATTTCAAATTTTTTCTTCTGCTGACGGGAAAACCAAAAACGTTACACAGAAATCTTATTGATCTGAAGAAGGAACACATTTGTCCTGTTTCTCATAATTGCATATAATTTCTCATGAACAGACTGCTGATCTTTATACAAAGTAAAACTCTTCAGCAGCGAGTCGAATAAACATTAATTTCATCTCCTAATAGCGTTTCTACGCTGAAAACAACGTGACACTGTTCCTAGATTTTTCTGATTTTTCACCGTTTTATATTTCGCCTAGCCAATCTCTTCAGGTACGCATAAAAGTCCGCAGTCTCGTAACTCAGACAACGTTGATTCCGTTAAATTCTGTTAAACAATGTTCGCCCTCGAATATGGAAACGTTCATTGCTTCTCCTAAATAGCGTCGTGCGTATGTATCTATTCATTCCTAAAAAAAAGTGTTGTTTAAATATTTAGATTATCATTATATCCTAATGTAATGCGTTCATATTTTTCTGTATATACTTTCGAAATTTTCATTGCAGCCAAAATGTAGCTCGAATGAGATCCAAGGTGCAATAAAAAAAGACAAATTAAATAAAAAAAAAGACAAATTCGTCTATTTTCTGGCGAGCTATTGCAAGTGTTCCACGCGACCAACTTTTCCCCGCTGTGCAGCGGAGGCAACGATAAGGAGCAATTCGACGAAGTTGCACAGGGGCCGCAGAAAAGTTGCGCGTTGCACTCGCGGGGCCTCGAATCGAATCGAATCGAATCGTATCGAATTGAATCGACTTCGAGGGACCCGCGCAGCCTCCCCGAGCAACAGCTGCGAAAGGAATCGGCGCTCCATCCGAGTTCGAGCAACGGGCAGAGCGGGTCAAACGTGACGTAATATCCGGACGACTTCTCGCGAGGTGGAAACGCTGCCACGGAGGGAACCGGCGCGGCGGAGCGTGCAGACACCACACGTCGATCGCCTCTTCTTCTGTTCCCCGTTATTCTCTCGGCGCGACTTCCACCGTCTCGCTTCGACCCAAGTGCATTGCCACATTGCATTCCCCGGGAATGAATCATTAAGAACCTGACGTTGATACGCGAAAACGTGCGATCGTCGGTTTCTCGCGACGCCCTTCGTCCAGACGCCGCGCGCCACCTCCGCAGACGCACGAACATACGCACACACAACCATGGGAAACATCGAGGGGAAAAGTTCGCGAGAGAAAGCATCTTTTTCTAATCGCGATCGTCGCACCGAGGAATTTCAACGTTAACGGCGCCGTGCACTTTTGTGTTTCACTTAATGTAATAGTCCAATGTCTCATCCATCAGCTTGCTAAGTTATCTTTTTTTTTCATGCGAAAAATCACAGCGCAAAACCGAGAGGTTTATGACATTAATCGTACCTTCAGATCTTTCTACGTTTAGAAGATCGAATTTGGTATTGTAAGTTAGATTATTTCCAGAATTACCGGTCGCACTTCGATTGTTGTTACGGGTCTGTGTATTTCGTGCCCGAGTGAAAATATTCTAAACTGCGGATCTTTAAAAAATAAATATTGTCTGTATAAATTGCAAGAGGCAGCAGCCGAATAGAAGAGTCCTTATTTTTTTAATTATCCTAAGAAGTTGAAAATAATATATTAAAATACCTAAAATTTTTTAATTGTTTATCTATCTTGCATATACCTAGTTTTGTCGTGAATGCATAAAATCCGCTATCTAGTTACAATAGATGTCGCAGATATACACCGGTGTGTAAAAGAAAGCCGCCGGGAATATTTAATCGAAATGCGTAAAAAATCAAATAAGAACACTTAACGGCCGTTTAATTGAATAGTTCTGAGAATATGTGTTATTGTACAATACAATTTCTACAGAAAGATATTGTTTGTCATTACAACTTATATTTATACCGGGTGCATCTTTCTTTTGCACAGCAGTGTCCGCATTTGGTTGAAAGGTAAAAATTGTTTCCGAGTCGGACCCGGCGCGAGTCTGTTAAAAAGTTTCTTTAATTTCTCACGCATTTGATTTCTGCGATTCACGTTCGCGCCTCGGTTCGCGATATTTGCGTATAAATAAAACGCAGCTAATGATCCCCGAACATTGTAAGCGCGTGCGCAGGCAAATAGGAAACTGGACAGCGCAGAGAAAGGCGTTTAAACTCGGACAAGCTTACTCACTCGGCCATGAATGCGCCGCATTTTCGAATTCTTTGCCGTCGCGCGAAGAAAAAGAGAGAACGCACATAGCCAGAGAATGAACGGACCAGAGGAAAAAAGAATAAGAAAGAGAGAGAGAGAAAAAAAAAAAAGAAAATCATCGGCAATATTACGGCCGTTAAACTGACTAGAAAACGCGCGGCAGGCTAGAAAATACGAGGCAGATGAATTGCAGTTCTGTCGATCCAATTTGAAACTTTTCATCGGGCTGCTGTTTCTACGTAAATTAGTTCAAGAAAGTTCTGAATCATTTGAATCGTTTCGAACGTTCCACTTTTTTTCTCTTTCTCTCTCGGAAAAACGTCCATGTAATATCGATTTCGAACAATTGTAATTTTTTTTTTTCGAGTTTGCATCAGGCCCCTGTATTTCAATCCGAAGTAACAGCCACGGAGAGTCGCATTGTCATTTAAATAATATTTTTACTGATTTTATACCGTGAGAGTACGAAAGTGACTCAAGAAAGACTACAAACATTCGGGAATATCGCGATAACAAAGTCTTAGTGTTTTTTATTATTTTTTTTTGGTGAAACTTTGGCCGATATATTCGTCACATTTTTCTGATTAAAACGAGCCCAAACACGACTCGATTCGGTAAATATTTGCTTGCTCAATTCAGGATATTGTAGAATGTCGATTATCCGAAAAGTTTATCGAACAGTTCGATCTAAAGCGATTTATATGTACCGGAAATCGTGTTGCAACCGGACGGAGGTGATTCTACATTTAAAAAATCGTAAGGGAATGTGGTGTAACATTTTTTCATCCGAAACTTCGTTTTCGAGAAAATAGAGTGCGACGCGTCTGATCATGACCAACCGATTCTACTTCCTCGATACTGTGAACCCGACGAATCTTTAAACTCGATTTTCTCTAAAACGAGGCGTCAAGTGAAAAAATGTTATTTCTTTTTTACGACTTATTTTTACACCTAGAATCACCCGCTGGCCTGTTAACATTTTATTAACGAAACTCATGTTCCACTGGTTCGGATAATCGAGGACTAAACAAGTAGATACAAACCGAATTGCGTCGTGTTTGGTATCGTTTTAAACAGAAAAATATGAGGAATAAATAATTAACTAAAAATACCAAAGTTTTTTTAGTATTCTTTTTTATATTCAACACTAAGGACTATTAAAGATTGAGGAAGAGTATCACACTATATAAATGTTTTTATATAATAACTAATAAAAATAATAACTAATAAATATATTATATAATAACAATTTAAAAAATTTAGGCACGTCGATACATTATTTTCAAGTGCTTAGAATAATTAAAAACAGCAAGATCCTTCCAGTTGACTCGTGACTCTTGCAATTAACACAGAAAATTTTGTATTTCGCATAAAGATCCGCAGTCCATAGATAACTATTTGAATCCAGATTTCGAGAAAACGCTAGCACCGAGTCCGAATTCGTGCGATTCGCCAAGAAGTACTAGAACCAGAAGACCCCAACATTCCCTGACGGTCGTTAACCGGCGTCTGGAGTCGTAACTCTTCAAATTACATCATGAGTCATCGGTTACCAGCAAAGCGAAACCTATTAAAGATCGAACGGCAGAACGTATCAGCATCTTGGAAAGCACGGAGAGCTGATCGATACCCTGTCGTGCTTAAATAGAGATTGATCTCGCGAACGGTGCCAGAAAATTTCCTCGACCCACGAAGTTTCATGCTTCCAGCGTCGTCGAAATATTCAGGACGCGTTCAACTAGACAGCTTGACAGAATTTCATTTGCTAAATGGAATTTGAAAATCGCACACCAACGCAGTCATGGTAAACTTCTCGGCCTGCGGGTGACGGTTGCAGAGAGACGCTGTGAATTTTCGCTTCAGAGATTTCCTGGCGATATTATTAAAATGCGATCGTTGAGTTTCGTTTAGTCGCGGTTTTATTAGGACCGCGAAGCAAAGCGATTACGGACTTTCTTGTATTTGAAATTGTTAGAATATTTATTTCTCTGTAGCGAATAATCCAGATGGCAGAGGATTAAATTTTTATGTCACCAAGTACCTGCAATTGGTGTGGTTTACGATTCACAAATTTTTATTTCTTTAGATGGCAACATTACGCCACTTTTACGAACCGGTGCATTCAAGATAATCAGTGTCCTTGGTAATACAAGGGGCAGTACTAAAATTTTTTTCGATAATCTCATTTATGCCGGCCACAAATGGTTATTAACCACTATTTTTGTTGCTTTACTCACTAATTTGGTTGTTACATAGTTTTAGTGGTTGGTTTTTATAATACTGCGAAATATAAGATTATTAAATTTTACTCAATTTAACCATCGCATCTTTAAAAATGATATATCATTCGATATTCGACAATTGATGTAAAAAACATGATATACTTCGATAATATACTAAATATACAGTGGGCTGCATTGATATTCGGACGCTATTAAAAAAAACAATAACTTTCTTGATATTTTTGGCAATACGATTTGAACTTTCTTGAGAAGTTAGACCAGTAAGTTTACTACATGATGTGGCAAAAAAAAAATTTTCGAAATTGTCATTGGTCAGAATTGTAAAGAAAATACTAAAAGATACATAGTACAACTGCTTTGTGTAGATCTATATTAAAAATTGGAAAAATACGTCTTGTAGACCTGTGTCAATTAAATGCATTGTGAAAGTTTCAACAGGCATCGAAAAGTGCAAGAATCTTTAGATTTATTGCAGTTAGAGGACGAAAATCATGAAAAACTGCAATTTTTACCATCTTTAAACGTTAGTAGCTATTCGAAACGTTGACCGATTTTTATGAAATTTTCAGAATATGTTTAATTGATACATATCTACGAAACGTGTATTCCAAATTTTCAATATAAGGCCACATAAAAAGTTGCAAAATACAGCTTTTAGCATTTTCTCTGTAATTCTTCAACTAGTGACAAATAATGAATAATTTTACAATTGGAACACAGTTATTATATTTAAAAATTTCTATTTTACCTCGCATCGTTTTTATACCGTAATTCGCGGATGTTAAATAAATAAGTTGAGCACAATTGCAAATCGTCCATTCCCAAAGATAAATCGCGCGTTTTCTTTATTCGTTGCGCGCGTAGTTTGCATATTCGCCGGGCATTATGCGTGCATAAATACCTGCGGTTCGGTAATTAACCATAAAAACGTCCCGTTCGAGGCGTCCTGTATCGGTCGATTGCGAATAAAGAAACGGTTACGACCGTCTGGTGATTTGGTATCAGTGTATTATCAGAATACAAAGACACCCGTGGAGAAAAAAAAAAAAAGAAAGGAGGAACGAGTATGAGGGTTCCCGGGGCCAGCTCGTGAAACTGCAAGAGAAACGATGCACCGCGCCTTGCACTCTTGCGCCGCGTAGGTGTGGCGAACACAGGCCGTCCGATTCCCAGAAAATCGGCATTTTTACGGCAATAACCAGCTTCATCGAGACGATGGCCTTTCACCGTAGCCGGAGAACAAGATTAGTTCCATGCATCTTGTGTGGCGAACGGAGATCAAAGTGAGAGAGGGCATGCGCAACCCGGACGATCAGGATCCGCGGCAAGTGCAGCCGGCATTGTTATATCGCGATTTGAAGTGCAAGCGAAAGGTCACGTCTTCGAGGAAGCTGCCAGCGAACGATACGGCCGACGATATTACCGAGCTTGCTAGAAACTGCCGTAGAAACCAGGATTCGAACGATTTTGCGGTTTCTAAAAAGGAAATTCTGTTCAATTTTATCAGCAAAATATTTATTCGAGGAAGCTGTCTCGAATAATAAATAAATTATTCACAAAGCTCGGAACGAATCGTCATTTTATCAACAACTTCCATCGGAAGTCCTAAATTGGCATTTTAATGACAAATATGGTAAAAGAAGCTAATAATTTTCTTGTGGATAATAGAATTATTGAATTATGTTAATGAAGATAATTTTTTGTATTGTGAACTGCTGTCGCTATTAATTAGAGAATTCTCAATTGTTTCACTTTTAAGTGTTATTCTAAACAAATTTTGTGGATTTTTGTGGAAAATTGCCTGTATTAAAACTATTTATTTTCTGAATCGTTTAAACGAGGTAAAAATAGTGCCAAAGTATTTTTACACTCTTTGAATGACTGTGTTGCACATCTATTCTGTTTTCTTTTACCTGCAGTTTATTTATCAGTGAATAAATAGTACGACGACTAAGAAGCTTCGATGCCTAGAGGACTGCCATACATGGAATGGATTCCTTACGAAAGAACGTGGAACATTGTTTGAATGAACGTATCGTCTTTAGTCTCTTTTTATGATTAATTTAAACGGAAGTGACTACCGGTAGTAGTACAGTTATCGTCTAATTCGTGACTTACTGGCTAATAGACGCCCTAGAAAAGAGAACTAATCACGAACAGTTCATTCTGAACACGAAATTGAAATTTCACCGCTCATTTCGTTCTAGTAACTCTTATTTCTGAAACAAAAAATACCAATTTACCTATCGCATAGAAATCTTATCGACTGGATCATAGGAAATAGAAAAATCTTTAATTTAAATAATCGTAAAGAAAAATTTGAACGATTCTTAATTTTTTAAAATTTTTCACAAAACGATGAGACTTTTGCGAGAATAATATGCTTAAAAATATCCATTTTTCGTGTGTTCAAAAGATTTTTTGAAAATTATTTTTTAATTTAAACAATTAACTTTCTACGATGATACATTTCTCGGAAAAATCGAGCAGTTTGTCTTAGTAGCACGGTGAAACAGAGTTCGCCTAGTCAGTCGATTGCGTGCCACACGTGATCACGTGACTTCCCCCGTAGCTCGCGATTTAACAACTTTACATAAAACGGAATGACTTGGTAATTAATGACTAGCATCGCGTTAAATTCGTTTCAACAAACCGTATCTTGTTACGAATAAAAATGTTCGGCGACCTACTTAAAAAAATTAACTCGATCACGAAGCCTCCCTCTCGACGCTCTAGAAAAAAAACAAAAAAAACTACGTCGATATAACCAACATTCTTTATTGTTGTTAGATCCGTGGGATGTTTTCGTTGGACAAATGAAAAATTAATGTTCGCGAGAAATGCGAGAGACCATTACAGCAAGCCAAAGTAAACTCGGCCCGGACCTAATGTTCTCGTATTCGCGTTGCTCGCCGTAGAATTTAATTAAGTTAAAATTACGACGATTGAATTGCAGGAATTTCGTGGAATTTTGCAGTGCGTCGAACGTTCGAAAAATAATGAATAATATCGAGTGTTCGATTTTACGAATAATATTCATCCGCACGAAAGTACCAGCGCAAGGTAAAGTGAATAACGAATGTCAATCAATTAATTGCGAAACGTGCGTGCAATGTCAGAGTTAGTGAATAGGCAGGCATTAACGCAATCAGTATTGATCGATCGTTCAACATTTGCAATTATAACAAGTCGGGGAAGAAGAAGAATTAAGAGATGAACGGCTGGCAAGAGCATCGGCGCTCAATGAAAACCGGCGGACAGGGAAAAAATTAATTATAAAGCGATGGAGACCTACGGCCGACTAATTAACTAAAGCACCGGTCGGTGTGTGTGTGTGTGTGTGTGAGTGTGTGTACGCGCAACGTCAATAAAGTCGCGACAGACAATTCAATTTCCAAGCTCCGCCGGTCTCTCGTCTAATTACCCAGCATAATTACGGGACAACGAGGTGCGATATTCGTGTCATGAATGATCTTTTTCCCTGCCATAGTACTTTCTACGCTAATTGAAACCCGTTCAAGCAATAATAATTTCCAATTAGTCGGTGTACTTATAAATATTCACTATGACATTGTTCATGAAGACCACGGAACTTGATCCTGGAGGATCTTGACCTTAATTATGCTTGAAACACGTGGATTTTGTAAAAATGTTCTGGATTATGTCGTTGTCGTTATAATTATCACTGATTTGCTAATTTGGTTTTTAAAATTAATGTTCAACTCGACAAGAAGTAACAACTTCAGAAGACGTTACGTTTCAACTTAAACAAATTCTCTGTAATGGCGGAGAACATTTTCTGCGGCCAAGTATTCACGTATCAAATATTTAAGAAAACAGTATACAAAATAATCGGATAATAAAAAACACGATACATAATTTTTTCATTAAACTCAAACCATTTCAATATACATTTAGAAACAACCTAAAATATTGGAGTGACTTAACACTAAACCTACCTTGGACTAAAAGCGATAAACATGTTATAGCTCACAAAAATGACGAGGCTCTATTTATTTAGAATTTGTGCACTTTGTATCACAACACGTGCTTGGACAAAGAAATTCATCGTATCAATTTCCATGTAAGCAACTTCATACTTTTTATAATTGCAAAATGAAAAATATAAAAAGTCGTGGTAGGTTTGGAGTGGGTCTGGGCAACTTGTGGCTCGCGAGCCACAGATTCCTCTCCCCACCACACTCGTGTAGAGCGTAGGAGTGGGAGGACCCGGTAGGTAGTGGGGGAACCGGTACATTGGTAGTGGGAGAACGACGTCCACATTTTCCAGTTCCACAAAAAATAGGGCTCATACACGGAAACTTACGTGTTTATGCCTTATACAAGTTAGAGAAAAAGCTTCGCTATTCTCCAAAAACAATAGCTAAAGTTTCGAAATAAAATAGAAGTTTTATGGTAGCGAACTATTGTTATATTGAATTTGATAAATTATGAAAAAATACACTCGAATCTTCTCGTTTATCGACGAACGAAGTACCGATTCGTAAATGGTTTCTCGTAAGGCATACTTTTCGGGTTGTCACTTACTCAGCGATGCGATTGTATGTTTTTCTGCGGACTTCTAAAAAACGGCCGGCGCAGGTTTAACGCACTAGAACGTCGTATTTTAGACGGACTTGAACTAGGGGATTGTCAGTTTTCTCAAATTAACCCTTTCACTGAGAAGACTTCTGACGCAAGCCACGCGGAATGCGCGGCAGACCATTATACAGGGCGTTGCAGATTTCAACGGGCGGACCGTACGAGCTTAAAATAGAACATTTACATCAGGAACGAATAAATAACGATATCTCCTATTCTTACACTCGCTATTTATATTTGAAAAAAATGTGCTCATGCAACTACTTCGTAGGAAATTACGACGATAGAGATTTAAATTGTATACAATATATGTATATGTTTTATATGTGTGCTGAATAGGTAAAATCATTTACGATGCGAAGAGAAATTCATTCTTCTATGTGGCAGTTCCCGCGAGTGACGTAACGCGTAATAGCAAGCTATGCTAATACACTGAGTCATCCAAGAACACGTAAGTAATTTGTCTAGTTTTATACGTTCACCCCACGTGACACCGACGTAATTTTCTTATCAACCGATTAACACTCAAGAGATGACTCGTGACCTCTTTATTTTTACACTTTCTGTACTATTCGTCTTTTTAGTGTTCGATAATGTCGAAGAGGTGCTGACTTTAAATGAAAATAAACATTTTCATAAAGTTCTCTCGTACGATTTCTGTCCTATTAAAACCATTAATGTAGAAAATAACTTTATAATTATATTAGACCAGCAAAAATTACAAGTCAATCCTGACTAATGATGGTTTTGCTGTTTGACACTGTCGGAATGTTTAGCCCAGGCCTGACTAGTGCGAACTGACTAAGCCAGACTTAACCTGAATTAATTAACCCAGGCGGAATTTCACGCGATTAACGTGAAGTAACTAACCCAGACCTGACTCAACTGATGTAAAGCAACTAACCTGGATAAAACGTAATATCATTTGACCGACACAAGTTCTCACAATGTTGCTTAAAAATCTGAAAAATAAAACAATCGTGCGCGTGGAAACCTGTGGTTATTGCATCTGAAGAAACTTGAGTAAAAAAGAAAGTGAGAAGAAATACAAAATAAGTAAAACTCGCAGGAAATGAGGTTGATAAGTTCAGCGCTGAATAGGTTGAAATGAGGCTGTCAGGCGTGCTGGTCCAACGTGTACTCATTAATTTTTTGGATTCCATTTGATCAGAAATGAATGGAATCGGAAGAACTGTAAAATAAATAGGATTCCTAGGGAATGAGGTTTCCGCGTCGAGGATAGAATAGGCCGAAACGCTGCTGGCGGGCTCGCCAGCAGATATTGAACTTGCTCTGGTCATAGACACGCATTCCTGAGAGATCCTGTAGAGCACGGGTCCCAGCAGACACATCGGCGAGAAAATTGGTAACGATGCTTGGCCAGGCTCCAAGTTATTTTCCTGGCATTCAACGTTGCGGTAGGTTACCCTGGGCATCGGCTTAATTTATTGAGGAACGTTGCGCTGGACAGATTTCCCGAACCCTACATGGAATGCTCTCTCCTCTCCTTACCGCCATTATCGAGTCCAATTCGTCTGGTTAGTTATAGTTGGCAAGGAGACAAGCCTAATCGAATCAGACCAATCGATAATGCTAATGTCGCGTCGCTCTGCTGGCTTATTACCGAGATTCTCAGCTCGGTGTGGTCCAGGTATTCACTTCGGAGACTTCGACAAAGAAATATCTCGGAAAGTTTTGATGTTATGTCTTGTAGGGTATTTTAAATTAATATTTTAAATGTTGTAGAAATTTTTAGTGTAATCAATTAGTGTTAGGGAGTGTATTATTTATTTATCTAACTTTTAGTTTACATAAAGATCCACTTGAGTAAAATTAATATGTTAGATATTTTAAATAATATACTCCCTAATACTAATTTATTATATGAAAATATTGATTTTAAATATTTTAGAAATTTTTAGTGTAGTAAATTAGTACTAGGGAGTCTATTATCTATTTATCTAAATTTTTATTTTCCATGAAGATCCACAGTCTATTGATCAGAATTAATATTTTAAATAAACAAATAATACACACCGTAATACTAATTTACTAATTTAAAATATCAATTCTAAATATTTATAAAAATTTTTAGTACAATTATAAATTAGTCTTAGAGAGTGTATTATTTATTTATTTTAATTTCCATAAAGATCCACAGTCAATTGATTGTCAATCATAGAAATGATTGTTGCGCGCAAAAATCGCAGAAAATCTCCGGTCACGCTTGCAGGTTGTTCCGATTATGGTCGGGCTTAAGGGAAGGAGGAGCGGCGAGAGGAAAAAAAAAAAGAAGCGCTATTAAAAATGAAACCAATCAAGAAAGTGAAATTATCGGCACGATACGGTTGAAAAAAGGTGGGAACAAGCAGGAGGCACGCCTCGCGCGGAGTCTACCTGTTCGTTCTCTGTGCAGCCTCGAAGACATAGCGGAGCGGTGCGCCTCGGTTAGGCCAATCTTCGGGGAAGCGACTTTACGATACTCGGAATTTGTCTTTGGTTGAGTTCACTCGCAAGCGGATCACTTGCTCGGAAAACGAGTGTAAGGTCGATGACCCGGCACTTCCGCGATGAGAAATGCCTGTCAGCTGTTAAAATCGTTCAAACGGTGAACGAAATGGTCAAGGGGGATCCCGTGGGCAATCGTATTTTCGGCGCTGGCAACTACGGGACAGAACTTGTTCCCGAGAAGTCGTCGATGCGCTCAATTATTCGTTGTACACGTGCGTTAGCTACGAAACACGGAACCGGGTCAGTTCAGACCCGAGATCGACCCGGACGTCCTCGTGCAACGATTTTTACAGATTAAGAAGAAGCACATGGGTGATTTCTATGAGTTTAAAAAATTTTTCTAATTATAGTCGAACCACCATTATCCGGAAATAAATTCTGCGAAAAGAATTTCTTAATTACTTTTGTATTATTTATAAATTTTAGATAGATTAAATATGTAGAACGTTACACGTCTGTGTAACTAAATACATTGAGTCGTTCGATGCTTGATGGAGGAGCATAACTTTCGACCGCTCTGTCTGTCCGCCATCTTGAAGCGAGATATTTTGAGAGTTTGTAGCTACATTGTGAATATAGTGCACTTCTTCGGCAGGAAATCCTGTCCGGTACTCGATGATGAACACGATTGCAATCTCATTAACATGTCCGACTTTCTAAGAAACAAACTTTCTAACAAACGAACATTTTACAGTATAATCATATGCAAAATCTGCACCTCGAGAGTCAACTACTGAACATTATCAATGGTCGTCCATGCTCAATGAATAATTATTGAACAGCTGCAGCACTAAAGTTACAGCACGCATGGAGGACAATGGTTCGTATACACAATTACAGCAGAGGCAGACATTTTGCCAAACAGGCGCAAGTTGCGAGGTAACAACTGGACATTGGGAGGTAACAGAAGTAACAGTAATCTAATGTTTTAATTAAAAATATATTCTAGCTCTCTATGTCCGATGACCAAATCGTGGAGCAACAATGTTGTCGTCAATATGTTTATTTCTCCGTTTGTATACATGAGAGGACCATCGGACACGTATGATTAAAATTAAAAAAATAAAATTATTATTCTTTTTACGCGAAAAAAGTTTCCTCGGAAAATCTAGGTTAAGTGGTTTTTCCGTGTAATGTGAAATTACATGTAGTTACACGTAGCAGAAAAAAGTTGGCAACCCTCCACACGATTATAAATATGAGGTGGTATGTAACTTGGGGGACCTTTCTTTCCACTGAAACTTCACTAATTCTGTTAATTTCTTCGAGAAAACTGTAGATATCGAAATTTCGAGGCAAGAGGTTCACTGGTTCAAAAGTTATAAGCTCTAAAATTCACTATTTAACCCAGACCTAACGCCATTCTATGTTAAACCCTCTCAGAAAAAAAATATTAAATAGTAAATTTTAGCGCTTATAACTTTTGAACCAGTGAACCTCTTACCTCGAAATTTCGATACCTACAGTTTTCTCAAGAAAATTAACAGAATTAGTGAAGTTTTAGTGGGCAAAAAAAACGTCCCCCAATTTATACAGCAGTCTAAATATGTAATATAACAATTATTAAAAAGTTCCACAGCGTATCTTGGTTGCAAGGCGGTGCTGATCGAAGAATTGAAGACATTGAGAGCGTATCGCGCGGCGATCGGGCAGGGAAACTAGCAGAGCGCGCGGTTGTACGCGAGGAAAGACACCGTTCCGCGGCGATCTATTTGCGTCCGGATCCGCGATTCGAGATTCTTCCTTTGTCCACGTGGGTATATAACAGGAGCACCGCCGGCACCGCGTGTATCTCCAGGAATCGCGTCTCGTTCGTTTTTTCCCCCGTGGCAAAAATGAAATTCATCCGGCAAGCGATGCGAGGAATGTCGCCGTGTGAGTCAGAGAGGCGTTCGCGTTCGCACGCCCGCTAAAATTGGAACTGGTTAGCGTCATAAACGCAAAAAGCGCCGTGGAAACGATCCTTTCCATAGTGTATCTAAGGGCCCAGCGGGGCCCGTCGATTTCGCGCCACTTTTATTCCGTCCGAAACTACCGACGAGCGGGGAATGGGGAAAATGAAGACGAGCTCGGCCGCCCGCCCGCGGAAGCGATCCTTCATGACTTCGAACGGAAGCCGTGTGTTTCGCGGTTCCAGAGAACATAGAAAAAAAAAACGGCCTGACAGTACGGTCACAGGAAACAGCGCGATCAACATCAATCGCACGCGATTCGAAGCGTTTCGATAGCTTGCCTCTGAACATTCTAAAAATACTGCGCTGGAAATATTTTATTCCGCGCTCTCGATCATCGATGCGTGCGAAGTCGATGTATGATCGATGAAACGATTGTATCGGTTTCTGACGGGGCAGTGAATCACGGATTTTGTGTGAATATTTTTCTTTTATTAGTTAAGAAAAGTTTTCTTTTATTATTTCAGTAGCAGATGGCGCACAGTAAATAATTGTAGTTTATTTATATTAATTTATTGTTGTATGATCGATGAATCGATTTTATCGGTTTCATACAGGACAGTGAATCGGATATTTTGTGAAATAAATATTTGTTTATCACTTTACTACTTAATCCACTCTCTTTTATTTTTTCAATAGCAGATAGTGCACAGTAAATTACTGTAGAAATTTATTTATGTTGTCGGAAATTTATTTATGTAAATCAGTTACTGTTAAATTTTTATCCAACTGTAGCCTTCAGAAATACTAAAAATGTTTTCCTCGAAGATTTAGATCACACGTAAAAAAATACTAATGAAAAAATACTAAGCTTAGGTAAATAATCGAATGATTTGTCTGCGTTTATTTGAATGATTAGAAATTAAATCTGTGTTCCATGTAACCCATTTTATTACTGTACGAATATAAATTTCTTTAAGCTAATGATTCGACGATAATAAGAACAGTAATTTTCTACCGTGGATTCGACGAAGCTAATCTGTGCAGGTTTTAAATTGGTCGCTGTTCATTTTTCATGGAACAGTGGTTTTCTAATTAGTATCGGGAAGTTTCTTTTAGGACATCCCCTCTGATAAAGAAGCTTCGTTTTAATTTGGACTCGTCGTGCTTTCGTTGATCGTGCATTCGCGGGACGATCTGTCTTTCATCGTGTCCCTTTGGGCTGGTTCAGGAGGGAGAGAGAAGGCAAATAGAATCCGAAGAGGTCAAAGCGACTCCTTCTTCTGGGAGGATGAATGCACAGAGAAATAGATATTCCTGAAGCAATTACTGTCGGACTTCTGTTCTGCGTCACGGGACAGTCGAGAAGACGTCGGAGAAAAAACGTGCAAGAGAAAGATTGTTACCGCTGCTTCTTCGGCTACTGTACGTCTCTTCTTATTAATGCCACTTTTTTCACGAGCAAACAACAAGTTACGTTCTACAATCTTAATTTCATTATCATTTCCCGCGAATGTATTAAATCTTTTCATAAATTACATTATTTTAATAGCTTTTATTATTTATTCTGTGACTTTCTATTTTACCCTATCATGGTCGGAGGATAGGCTAAAAGAATAAATGTTTAAATGAATAAATTTCTTTTCTTAAACGATCAAAGAAATGGAAGAATAAATGTCTTTTTTAAACATCTGTTAGAATGAAAATTGCGGGAAGTCTAAATTAATTTAAAGATGTTTTATTCGCGTCATTTGATATATTGCCGAAAGTGATGTAAAATTATTCAACGTTTTGTTGTTTTTTTTTTCTGACAAGATGGCACACACATTTATTTTTATAAGCGTCATGATTACGTGTATAAGTGCTCGCGTAAGAAATGATTAAATGAATGCATTCATCACCTGAAACAATCGAAGCCAACGTCGATTGTTGATAACGCGAATTGTCATGAATCGTTAACAGAAATTTCACGTCCCAGCGACATAAGACAAGCACATACGCGCAGCGAACTATGTAGAAGACTGTCCCCATCAACGAGAAATGAGTATTTTAGCGTGGCCGACGAGCACTCCTGATGTGAATATAATAGAAAATTGTTGGGGACAATTGACAGAACAGCTGCATATGAAAAAAGAAAGCCGTTGGAAAGTGTTAAAGACTTCGGTATCTGTGTTGGGGACGTGCGAGGCGAGATCTTCCATAAATATGTCACAAAAATTCTTCTTAATCGCTTCCAAAACGTGTGATTAACTTTCACGGAAAATATTCAATGCGTAAAAATAAATTCTTTACACGGGCTTATCGGATCTCGATATTCGTGACAGCTTTCGAGAGAAATTTAATATTGGGATTTTTATATTTCACAGAACATAAGGAAAAAGATATGTACATTTTTAAAAATAATTTAGCATAAATAAGTAACATTAAAATATAGCATTCAACAGAAAAGCCGCGAATAATTAAAAATTGAGGAAAAAATATTCTACTTAAAAAGAGAAAGTGTTCGATCAGCGGGAAACGGAGAGTAAAGAAAATTAAAAATCGTATGAACAGTCTGATCCGTGTCACGGTGTTTATCGGTGGCATCTCGAGTTTTGCGCAAAGTCGAATGAGTAACGAGCGCAGAGCAATTAATGCGACCCGGGGAAAAGAGGAATGCGGAGGAAACATTCCGCGGAAGCACGTTGTGGTTCGCAAATTTTCTCCCATTTTTCCTCTCACGCGATCTCTTCGCGACGAACCGTCGGGGAAACGTCGGATGATCCCCCTCGAGAGGATGATCATCTTCATCTCCGGCAACTTCAGTTTTCCAAACGATGCTACTTTTTGTCCTCGAAGAGCACTTAGAAAGTATCGGGGAAGTTCGTATCGACGTGAACTATAAAATCGTGCGATAGGTTCTAATTAGTATCGCGTTTCGTAAGAGAGCGTGGTTTTCATTTGGAATCCTCGTTTTACTTTACTTTCGAACCATTTTTATTCCTTTCTTTGGGAAACGTTGTTAACACGTTTTTGGTTAATTGCCGCTTCGTTCCAATTTCTATTTCGTAATGATTTTTTGAAACATTTGAAAGTAGAAATTAATCTAATATAGGATTGAAAATATTGGTAACTGTATTAGACGTTAATATTAATATTTCTCTGCAGTTAGTCGTATTAATTATTTGTATCTTGCAGTAAATAAGTGTTATTCATACATTAATAGTGTACGGATTATACAAGGAAAAATTAATTTGACTTTAAAGGAGTAGATTGGCATGTCTGATCATTGCTTGCCGTTTCTACTTCCTTCCAGAGTCGCAAGGGGAGGGAGCACGAACGGAGGAGAAAAAGTTACCCCCTCTCTGACAGACAACGCGTCACGTGATCGGACGCAGCGGATGCGTGGGGAACAACGTCGTAGAAGGGGAACGTAGAGTGGGGTCAGAATTCTTAATCTGGTCACACTGCTTCCTTCGTATCCACCTATTACACTTTTGTCTAATGTACGAAATTTGCATTAAGATAATAATAATTGAATTAATTATCTAATCAGACTGCGGATCTACATGCAAAATATCTTCCATATTAACTGTGAGCAACAGAGGTTACATAAAAATGTGTTTCTCTTTTCATGAATTTTCGTAACTCGAGGATAATAGAAAAATGTACAGTTTTGCGTTTGACATTTTTCTCAGAAATGCGTAAAATCCATAATTTAACTTGAGAGAGTTACGAAACGTCCTAATTAAAACATGGGTCATAGAGCTGTTTCAACTAAAAAGTTTTTACGTGTAAAAATTTCAAAGAAATCTTGTACAGTTTCACGAGAATTAATTAGTTTTACGGAGGAAAGTTGTCGTCTCAAGATTTTCAGAAAGCTGCTCCCATCGTTCGAATTGGTATAAAAATATTTTAACAAGATATTTTCGTAAGGTGAAAGCAGTTTCCAGTTACCGTAATGGAGTGACGTTAAAAGCGGTCGAAAGATTGTAAACATTGTCGAGCGACGGGAGAGAAAGAATGAAATTTCAAGGCAAATACGCGGACTCCACCCACTGATAACAACTGTCCCGTGAGTAATGCTGCGCTGGAGACTAAGAATTCAGGAAGAAGGTCTGTAGCCTATTGTAACTGAGTCACTGGTTAAATTCAATTTTATAAGGGATGACGTGAGACCGAATACAGCTGTTACAACATCTCGGAGCTAAATCGTTCTGACTCTACGAAACACGATCGCCTGATTCCTTCGTCTCTGCTTCCGTAGAACATTTTCAACTAGCCGATATTTCGTTCATACATTTCTATGCACATCCAATGTTCACGGTCATCTAAATTTAATGTAACATTTCACAATGCTTGAAACGATTTTCATTTTATCTCAATGTCTACAAAATTAAAGTATCGAATTCCTAATTTTTGCGGATTAGAACAAGTAGTAAAAACAAATGGATTTTTCAATTTTGAAGCCTCTCGCCGAGCAGTGCTCATTTTCCTCTAAGGTATATTTTTACGAAAAAATTAAAAAAATTTCATCGTAAATAAAACTGCCACAGATTTCTAAATCGAAGCATCCTCTTTACAACGACACCTTAAAAATTGTTGTACGATTTTTTCCTTCATGTTTTATAGAACGATAACCAGGCAGAAGTCCTGACTCTCGTTCGAAACTCGATAAAACGACAGAAAAAAATCGTACATCGCTTTTTAAGATTTCATTGCGAAGAGGGAGCTTCGATCTTTAGACGTGCGGTGGTTTCAGTGAGGAGAGAAAATTTTCGAAGTTTCCACAGGCGTTCGAATGTGCAGTATTTTGGAAAAATCTTCTTAAGTTTCCCGTGAGAAAATGTTTAGAATAAAATTAGTCCAACGACCGCCATAGTGCATGGATGAAACGGTGTAACAACAGGGGTCGATTTTTTCGCAACTCGATCGTTCGTTCACCCCCGTCCGATGTCTCCGATAGTCGATAACTGTCGCATGCAGCCCGTCTGGGTCTCGCAGCAGAAAGTCTCCTCCATTTTCTTCGTGCATCCCGGACTTCGTCTGGCCGGCGGCCACTCGAAACGTTTTGTTTTGTTCGACGTCAATGCTCTTTTCCTTTGATACTTCCTGGATTGTGCGCGAACTTATCGGCAGACGAGGTGGGATGGGCGCGGGCCTCGACCTCGCTTGTTTTCCGTTCCACCCCCTTTTATATTTGCCTCTGCCCCGACTTCCTCGTTTGCCGAAACTTTCGCAGGATTCCAGACTGTCGTCGTCGTCGTCGTCGTCGCTTTTAATTCCTCCGGCCTGCGCGTCTGTTAATTTTAATCATCCTCGCGATAAACGAGTCGCGATGCAATTCCAAGATGGCTGGGGGACTCCGGACGACGATTAATTGCGCAAACGATCTCTCTTGTTTCAACCCCTCCAGTAATCCGGATTTAGGGGAATCGACCCCCCTTCCCTCCCCGCCTGACGATATTACCGGTTTTGCATTTCCAAAAGATCGATTTTTCTCATCGCATTTTCTTCGAATTACTTGTGGGTTTCCGTCAGCTAACTTGATTATTTTTAACGTTTTAACCCTTCTCGAGATAATTTCAACGATATAGTCATTCAAGGACATAAACGTAAATCGCGCGGAAAACAGAAATTCATTATAAACGCTCATGAAATGGAATATTCTCGTCAGTTCTCGTCAGAGTGAAGGTTAACAGCGGCTTAAAAGTTCCAAGAAAAAGTCTGATCAATTTTTTAACGCCTTGTCGTACCATTTTCTTTACGGTTACAGTGATTGAAACGTCTTCATCCCCAAAAATGTCGTAGAAGAGAAAAGGATACATATATTTTTTGTATTGCTGCATTCATTTTAATGCTGAAATATTGATTACAAGCAAATTAAATTGTATTTCATCTAAAAAGAAAGGCGTGACATTCGTATTTGTTAGACTTTGTTTAAAGTCTTCATCACGAGTCTGACTCGTTAAAATACGGCAGGGGGTTTATTGTACTCGCGTGAAAAGAACCAGAATTAGAGCAAGAGAGAAAGAGAGAGAGAGAGAGATTGTCGTTGTTTCGAAGAGGTCAAGGTGGACGCAGCCGCGTTAATGGAGTCCGGGACAACGCTGGTCGAGGTACACCACCGGGGATTCCTCGATCAGGATTAGTCCAGACGTTTCCCGTCTAGCTCGAGAAAGGCAAGACGTGAACGAAAGCTGAACGGTTCGAAAGCGACGGGCGGACGTTCCCCGCGATATCGGCCGTGCTATGGCCGCAGTGCGGTGCAGCAGCGCAGGATTAAAGCCGATCCCATCCTGAATCGCGGACGATGGATGAGCAACGGGAATAAAAAAAAAAAAGAGCGAGAGGAGAGACGGCCGAGGAGACGGGAAGAGAGCGTCCTTCGGGTGATTCACCAGGTTTGCGGTTAGGTTACTTCGGTCTGCACGTTGCCAGACGAGTACGGATAAGTGGTTCTCATCGCTGACGCGAGACACACCGATGTTTCCAATTTGAGGAGAAGCCTGGCCGGAGAAGAGTTGCTTGTTACCCGAGGGGAACGATGCTACGGGCACTTGAATCGGTTTTCGGCTAGGACCTTCCCTCCGCGAACTAACGATCCTGCGGTGTACACTATCCGCGAAAGAATTTTCTTTTCCTCCAGAATTTTCTATTCATCTGCACGCTAGCCGATCGAATCTGAGCTGCTCGCATAAATATGCTGAGACGGGCTAATTGTTACTTTAGAATGTTCTACTGCAAATTGTTAGTCTCTTGAGAAAAAATGTTTTTTCGTTAAGTCGCGTTTACAAACGAATCATCTTTCATTTAAAAAGTAAGTACACATTTTATTCGGAATCCGCGAAAATCGTTCGAAAAGAAGATTAATGTATTCGATTCTAGTTGTGTCGAACTCGTCTGCAATAAGGCAAGATTGATTACACTTCAACATTCGTTCGGCCATTAAAGCGCGGACGAGAGCTTCTGCAAACGGTTCGAAAGCGCCTAGCAACGAGTTAACTCGTTCTGCGATGAAAAATTGTCGAATGGTATGTACGCTCGACGTCCACGATTAACGAGTGGAAGGGAAATTTTATGCTTTCCATATAAATACAATTTGCCTTATTTGCGAAATACACTCGTAGTAACTGTCAGTTACTCTGGAATTCTGGCTTTCTTTTTACACTGTTACCGATAAAAGATGACGACAAATGAGCCGTTCATAGGCCAAATCGATGAACTCCACTTTTTGAAATATTAGATTGGGGAAAAAGAAATCCATTATTTTTTTGATAGATGGCTGTAGTGATCGATATCTCGTAAAGTATCGATCAAACAATTTCAGATTTATGCTCGTTGTCAAGGTGACATTTCACACTAAAAAAATTCTTTTGCTGTTTTTTGTTTGGTGCATTCAGTTGTGAGTTACAGGGTGTTAAAAATGGATGTGAAGAAAGAAAAAATTTGGTACATTTTACAGTTTTTCGCCAATAAGGACAAAGACTTCTATGAGAGAGGCATTATGAAGCTACCATTAAAATGGCAACAAATTATAGAACAAAACGGTGCATATTTCACCCAAATCGGACAATCCGAAACATGTTAAATAAAGTCTTGAAGTTCACGCAAAAATAATGGATTTCTTTTTCCCTAACCTAATATATTTAATTTCATGTGTCGAAGCATTTGGTTCAGTCATAACTATATTATATCATTTCTGTTCTACGGAGTTAATCGATTTGGCAAGTGAGCGGCTCGGATAATGAAAAAATTCTGAAAGAATCACTTCGTCTTCACTGTCGGTACGCGAAACGTCCCACGAGCAACTTAGTGTCGCCGGTCGTCGCGTCGGCGAGTAACGCGGTAGCGGACGTGTTAATAACAGCCGGTTCTGCATTAGAATAAACATTGCTCTTGCGATCCAGCTGTTCCCGCAGAAGAAACTCTCGAGTAACAGGCCGAGAGACTTTTGCCGGAAACATCAGACTCCCTCGGCGAGTTGTGTGCGAGCAATCGTTACGCACCGCACGTCGACGGTGTTGTGTTTTTTCTTTTCTTTTTCTCTCTTTTTTACGGAGAAAAACGGATCTCCCGTGGCTCGACCGAGTGTCTAGACTCGGGAGCGAGACAGGTGAACCAGGCGAAAGAGGGGGTTCGCATTTAAATCGCAGACACTGGTTCCACCGATACGGGTTTCATCGACGCGAACGACGATCCACCGGCACTCGAGCGACAGCGGCTTCGATCGACTGCGATTTTCATGAATGAAGGTCTGGGTTAAATCCTTTTTTTTTAATGCGCTAGGAAAAATTGCGTTCTCTCAAGGTCATTTGCATTCGAGCTTCCCAGGTCGTCGACGACTCTCCGATCATTTTTATCGTCGCATTATTGTTTAAGAATATTTTGTTAAAGAAACTCACAATCTGCATTTTTTTCACTAACTGTTTATAAGTAGTGGCGACGTCACACGATTTCGATGAAATTTTTATCGACACACTCCTGACACTTTTCCGATCGAAATGATTCCAAACACGGTAGAAATCGGACCACATTCGCTTGTTAAATTCGCGACTCTGTGGAACCTCGATTATCTGAACCGCTCGATTACCTAGCTGCAATCTGGCTTACGATAAATAGTGATGAATCATCTTAGACTGTACTGTTCGCAAACGCGTATTCGAATAATAAATATATTATCAGTAGACAGCGGATTTTATGCATTTATGACAAAACAGATGAGTAGGTGTAATTTAAAACAGTAGAAAGAAGAATTTACAAGTATTATTATTTTAAATCTACTAAACCTATTAAGACAGAAAATAATTTTCTATTTCACTCCAGTTTGTCGCAATTCGGGTAGATAATGTTTATTTTGCATAAACAACCGCTGTCCAATTATCGCAGTTCGGACAACCGAGGTTCTACTAAATCGTTTATCAAACGAGTATACACACAAACCGAAATACATCGTAGTTGGTCTCATTTCAATTGGAAAAAACGCGAGAAACGTGCCAATAAAAGTTGCACGAGTAAATAATTGAAACCAAAAATCGTTCTGTCACGGATTTTCAAAAGATTAACACTAAAACTGAGCACTGAAAGCCGTTAAAATGTTTCATAAAAACGCCGAGGCTCTAATTATTCAAATTTCCTGTAATTTTTCTTTGAACAGAAATTCAAATAATCCTGAAAAGAAAAATATAAAACCATTTGACCGGCAGCGGTAGTTAATAGAGATCGTTCGGACGGAGCTGCAGTTTAGTGTATCGGTGAAATCTGTGTCGGTGTAACCGGTGCCGGCGATTTGAGTGTAACCTAAAGGCGAGAACGGTCTCGAAAATCGACAGTCGGAGTGGCTGATCGGAGGAAAGCGTGTTATGAATGGAGGAGGTTTCAGCGAGTCCTTTCGAGACGAAGAAACAACACTCGAGAGCCGTTCCGCTTCAGTAACCGCGGTCTTGGTTCAGCTCCTCCCGGATTCCTTTGTTTAATGCCTTATTGCGATATTTTAACACGGTACCGCTGTTGCCATGCGGCTCTCGGGCTCTCCACGTTCACCCCGCTCGTCGTGTGTCGCCACAGTCGGCCCCGAGAATCATCGCGTTCTGTCCGATCACGGTTACGCAACGCGCGGCTCCTTTTTCATTTCCCCTCCTGCGGGGTTCACGCCAGAACCATTTTAGGAGAATCTATCTGTTCGAGGGATTTTCATGTACAACTGGAATATCGTAGCTCGACCGTGTAAATTACTCCGGCGCCCGGATACTTGACGCGATCGCTCTTCTCCAGACGTCTAAATTTCAACTTGAGTTCCTCCTGCTTTCTCAAAATCGTCGACTCTTCTGCCGTTTTCTCGTTAACCCTCGCAACAATTTCACACAATTTCTCGGATTATACGTAATATATTCTTGCACGTTAGTTGCATTGAATTATTTCTTTGGGCGGTATGTAACTTGGGGGACCTAAACTAAATTTTAGCGCTTATAACTTTTGAACCAGTGAACCTCTTGCCTCGAAATTTCGATATCTACAGTTTTCTCGAAGAAATGAACAGAATTAGTGAAGTTTTAGTAGGAAAACAGAGGTCCCCCAAGTTACAGAGCAGCCATTTCTTTATTTCAACCACTAAACTGCGTTAATCCGAATTTCTATTGCGGTTCTTCTCGGTTTCCTTTTCAAGGAAGAATTGTTAATTTTTTATCAAATGTAAATGTAATCTTTCCTCATTTTTCGTGAAATTTATAACGGCACCATTTCCCCTGCGTTCGACGTGTACACTCGTCATCGCTTCACTTTAATTCCGCACTCTGCAAGAATTTTTAAAACTACCGCACTTAAGAGATTAACTTAAGATCGAAATAATTCTAAAAAATTTTCATAATTTTAATGTACACATGGAAAATCAAAATTTTCATGTAACTTTTTATTCGATCCTCTACGCTTCGATGAAACGATAGTCGTTTTACAATAACACGTGATGGCTTTTAATTTTTGTAAAACTTTCACTTATTCGGAACTAATTACTTATTAGCCGATCTAATCAATGAAATTAAATATTTATTGATTTCTACAATAAATCATGTTGTGCATGGATCGCTTTATATTGAATTGTTCAATGAAAAATAATCGCGGTTCTACTATCAATCAAGCGATATAATCCAAGCGTTTGGTCTCATTTTAATCGGGAGAATGTCACCAACACGACGATAAAACTTTCATTGACAAAATAATTGAGCGCAACAAAATCCTGTCACCAGAAATATCCAATCCCGTGTCGTATTACAGTTCTTGGCGATCGAACTTCTGCGATTCGTGCCTGACTTTTTGGATTCGTTGTACGATATAAACTCGTTTGCATTGTCTCGGCAAGTTTGCCGTTACGCGAGAGTTACGTGTCCGCCGTTGCACTCTGCTTTTCCGTAAGAGCTTCCAACCGCGGTTAACGCAATTAGAAAACGCACGGCGCGATATGCAAAAGATTTTCAAGGTGTACGAGAGAGCCAGTTGATTCGCCTACGGTGTCCAACCACGGCTCGCAGGGATTCTTGTTCGCGGATATCCGCCGGAAATCCGTTGCTTTTGCGAGCCGTCGTCGTTCGCGTGGCTCGCAGAGAAACCGGAGCCTTCTTGTTTGCCCTAAGTTTGCCGCCGACTTTGCCAATATCGTTAATGGTCTTATTAAGTTTCCCCGTCCACGGCCGTCAACGCCGGAGACAGCCGTGTCATCTCAGAAATTCTCTGTAATCCAGCTAATTTTAATAAACCTGCTTATTACTGAACTCCGGACGCAGTTACGGCGGCTTGCCAATTTGTGGAATACGAGAGGAGACGCGCGCATTAATAACGATCAGTGGCATTTTTATTTGATACGAATTTAATGCTCTGAATTTTCTAGTCGATCGGAGAACAATTTTTTTCCATTAACCTGCCGAGCACTAAAAACCGATGAGAATATCTTAGCTTACAATTTGTGCATTTGCAATTTTTAACACGATGTGTGCTTGAATAAAGAACTTTCTATTCTCAATGATTGTAAAATAAAATATGTAATCCCGGTGATTGGACCGGCATTGGTAACCTCAGTGTTAATTTGCTCAAACTTATTATAAAATTATTTATAAGATGATCTAATGTATCGCTAGTATTATCTTTTAAGTTATGTATGATAATTTCGATCAATCCTCGAGTAAAAGATTCATAAAATCGAGGACGATTACACAACATTGATTAAACAACAATCGATGATATTGTTCAATTGGAAACGTAAATACATTATCGTAAAATCGAAGACGATTAAACAATATTGTCTTCGAGTAAAAGATATTAAAAAAGAGTTCGAGAGGGGTAGGTTATGAAGGAAAATAGCGACGCATTTAATTTCATTTAGAAAATATGTAATATCTCTGTAAAAATATAGGCAATTATGAGATTTCATGGAAGAAACAGGCCTACTCGTTCGCTCGCCATAATTCAAAGTGCCCTAAGTGTATTTGCACACTCGAAGTGTTCACCGTGGACGAGTAAGAAATTAAGTATGAATCGCTTGACCAGTTTTTAACGCAATCAACATCGGAGAATGTATAATACAAGAAAGCATCCTGGAAGTCACGTCCTATGAAGTTTGTTAGGTGCTAACACGTCAGGTTAGTCATGTACTTAGGTGCGGTGAGTTATGTTATCCGTGTACGTGTAGTCACAATGTATACTTGGTTTACGTAGTGTATGATGTAACACCGGTAATAGCATAATTTCATGGTATTAGTTGGATATTAAATCACCTTCACTCGATCACGCATCTTTTCCAGGATTTAATGACTTCTACACCTAATAATAGCACAAAATCGTGAAAAATCGAAATGCATGCATCGGATGGTCGTTATATTTTTTAAAAGTCGAATATTTATTTAAAAAATACAAGGTGTGCTATTTTTTCGTCGCACGCAATGTGTTGTCGGCATTAACCCTCGGACTCCTGCGAGTTCTGAGGCCTATGCCGGGATCATTTCTGATGATACTTCACCGATACAGCTTTACTTCGATATTAGACGATGGCTGCGGACCAGGTTTCGTCTCGTTTCAAATGTAGCGGCAAACTATAGTAATTCTACATTTGAGGTATGCATTTTTAGGGTAAAGAAATGCTTATCATTTAACAGAAAAGAAATTTTTTAGAAGTATACATAATTATTATACATCACAAAATGTTAATTTTTAAATGCTTCTTCCAATTATAATTTTAATAAAACTCACTGATATCGGAATTTTCGGCATTGCTAAACACGTATAAATTGCAATGCAGCTGCATTAAATACCGATACGAGAGAAATGATTTTTCTACCAAACGAACTGGTAGACTGTGTGCGCCACCGCGACGCGACGCGACGGGTCACGAATGACTCCGGCATGGCGCAGCGCACGCAGGGGTTAAACGTGTCGAAGAGGTTCTCTTTTCTCGGATCGGGAACAGTTCGGCAAGGGTCCGGTTCGGCTAAAGGACCGCTCTCACTTGCGCCGAACGTTCGCGAGGTAATAAATATAGTGGAGTTCCGGGGAAACAGCTGGCGCGCTTCGTCGAGCGAGGGAAACGAAGTCGTCGCGCGGCAACGCGAGTCTTGGCGGCATGGCAAGTCGGTGCCGCGCGTTGGATGCTTTAATATCCGCGTAATGAAAACAAGAGAAACAAGCCCCCCCTGACGAAGTGACACCGACGTCTAAAGTGCAGCTGCAAGTGGATGAGCGTGCGGTGAATTCCCAGCGCGTCTAATTAAAAGTCATCTGCATATTTATGGAAGGGGAGACGCGACGGGGAAAGAAGGGGGCTGCGCTTCTGCTTCTGCTGCTGCTATTGCTGTTGCTGGCGGGATTAACGCGGAGAAAGCGGATAGGAGAGGAGCTTGCGCATTAAAAAATAAAGGGCGAAACAAAGAAGCGGAAGAAACCTATGTCCGGTTAAAGTGGCAGCTGCGTTTACTACTTTTGCGTCTCTCGTTATGCGACGTCTGTTACGTATTTCTTTCTTTCTTTCTTTCTTTCTCTTTTGCTTTTCGTTCCACCGTGAATCTTCCTTTCGTGCCACTCGGTCATTTTCAGGGAACTCACGACGATTATGCGTGACCCGAGGTGGAACTGATTTCCGGAAAAATTTCAGCTAGCACGTGCGCGTAATTGCCTGCGCAGTTTATGCGATTTCAGGCATTCGAAAACGAATTTTCGGTGTTCGATCGCTGCCAGACAGTCTCTGCGTACTTGAAAATATTAATACATTCGTCTATCAAACATTTTTGTTATAGTATTGTATATTATAAATTTACTTGTGCCTCATGGTATGTTTTTTTTTATCAAACTTGAAAATCAATTTTTATCACAATATATTATTAAATCAAACTGTAAATCGTACTTGGTCAAGATGGTGCAAGAAGGTTACGAAAGCAGTTGCTAAACGTAAGATTCAATACGAACCAAATGCTTATTATGATTCATCTAATTGAATTTCATTAATGTTTTTACATTTCAATATATGTGTAATATGTAGACTGCGGATCTTTATGCAAAATAAAAATTTCTTACCTGAATTGCAACGAACTAAAGTGAAATAGAAATTTATTTTCTTCCCTATTATGTTTAGTAGGTTGAAAATAATATAAAAGTATATTCAAATTTTTCTAATATTTTTGCTATTTTTTATTACACCTACTCATTTTTGTCATAAATGCATAAAATCGTAGTAATATGTAATATCTCATATCACAGTGAGTGATCAAATTATTAGAATCAGAGTGTGAAAAATATATTTTTTTACCACATGACGTGATTCGCAGTGGATCATTTTGACCCAGAGTTATAAACATTGAAATTGAACTTTCCCAACAGTCGGTTGAAATAAGTCCAAGAAGAAGATTAACTTTAATTCTCAACGAAGAGAATTGAAAAATATGTAAAAGAGAATTGCTATAATAAAGATTAGAGTGGATCTAGTCATGAAATCCTGAAAACTATACAAGTGTACTACAAACACAAGTATATTCATGTATGCGATACATAAAGGCTTTCAATAAATGCTTTCAAAGAAGCATGTAAAAGTTGTGGCAATTAATGATCAGATACAAAAACAAAGTGGATCGGCTCCCATCAACTGATAAGTCGAGGCACGTTATAATGCAATGTCGACTTCCTTTTCCTGCGGGATTACGGGCACGTTCGATCTATTTCGTTTGTTTAAACGTTACACTAGCAGGTGCTGACTTTTACAGTTTCCAGACAGGTTATAGCTTTTGATAATGCTGAAGAAGTTGTGTGATTAAGACCAGGCATATAAATGTTATCAAAGTAACGTTTTCCTCCAACGATGCTTGGAAGTCTTTCCTGTTCAATCGCTTTACCTGTTTCCTCGATTTAACGTTTACGATAATGCTACGTGGATAGAGGTGAAATCCATTTGTATGTTCCTATAAATCATATTTAGATTCATTACAGGAACAAATTAGAAGACTCCAGTGTACTTTGGCAGATTAAAGTAATTTGTCTCTTAATTCGAATCGAAAAACCAACCTAACGGAAAGATCTAAACCTACATACTCGATTGAAAATTTTAAAAAATTAATTTTCTATGCTTTGATTCAAGGTCATTCAATTGACTCAAGGTGAAAAAATCAAATGTAACGCGAAAGACCCATCCATCAAAAAATTCAATTTCTGCGCATTCAGAGATACGCGTATCAAAAATTTCGTAAACAATTTTTTAATTGTATCGTGTGCGTGCACGGTTCATGGGTAAAACAGGTGGAATTGACATAAAGGGCGGCTGAAGGTTCAGCGCGGATGATTGAAAAGGCGAAGTGAATAGTATATATATATGTATTCACTGAACGGTCGAGAAAGCGAAGGAAACACGCGATAACGGGAGTATTAAAAGGTTAGAAGGGAACTAGGAAGGAGAATAGCATCATAACCGCGATACCGACGTGTAGAGGAGTGCGAACAAGATGGATAACCACCGTAATTAGAGTAGGGCTGGCAAACGGAATTATACTGCGCGAGGTATAGCATAACACTTCAATTATCTGATGATCAACGAACGTTTAATCATCAGCATGCCGTTTCGTAGGAAAATATGTTGGCAAAATGGAATCGTAAAGAGGTCAGATAGAATATTGCATTTTGGTGGTGGATGTTCCCAGGTAGATTTAATCAGTCACTTAACATAAAAATGTCATTGATGTGTAAATATTTGCCAGTTTATCAGATATGATATCCTTTTGGAAATAAAAATAATACTTTGTAAGATTAACAATTTTGCAGAGCATTCATAGGAATAAATTACACTGTCCGATTCACTTTCCTATTTACAAGATGTAAAAAATTGCAAAATACAGAGGAGCTACATGCACAATTGTTTTCTTAATAATTTTACGAAGCTGGAAATTATGCAAGAGTGCTCTGAAATTTCTTAAATATTTCTACTATTTTGCATTCGATCTACTCGTTATTGTCATAGATGCACAAAATCCGCTAATAATTTACTCGAAACTGTATAATTTTTAGAGAAAATATACAGGGTGTCTCAAAACTCCTTCAACACTCTGGAATGGACGGTTCCTGAGGTGATTTGAAGTGACATTTTCCTTTTGCAAAATGTCCGCCGGGGCTTCGTTTACGAGTTATCAACGAAAAACACGGACCAATCGGAGCGCAAGACCCGTTGAGGGTCGCGTTGCCGTTGGTCGAGCCAGAGTCCGTCCGCTGTAGCCGCGCTCCGATTGGTCCGTGTTTTTCGTTGATAACTCCTGAACGATGCCCCGGCGGACATTTTGCAAAAGGAAAATGTCGCGTCAAATGATCTCAGAAATCGCCCATTCCAGGCTGTTGAAGGAGTTTTGAGACACCCTGTATGCGCGTATATAGTTTGAGAAAAAGTTGAGTTTACGTGAAAAAGCAAACGGTTCGCACACTCGTTCGCCGTCGTTCTATTGTTATCTAGTGGGCATTTTTTTTTTCGAATGGCCAGAAGTCTGCAGGGAAAGAATGGGTCCCTAATCGTTGGCCGTCGAACGCGAAAAAGAGATCTGCGAACGGCTGGTCTACGAACAGCGGCAATAATTACATGGTTCGTGACCAAGAAGTATATTTTCACAGACGACTGTACCGGAGTTTCGCGGAGAAAGAGATTTCCGGGCTCCTTTCAATGGGCGGCCAACATTCTTATGGTGAGAAAATATATTTCACACGACGATGATCAGCCTTGCGTTTCTACTCCTTGCAGAAGCCAGCCGCCTCGTGCCAAAAATTTATCATCGTTTGACCCTTTACGTTCCCTGACGATATGTATACTTCGAAGCGATGCTTTCAATTTGCGACCCATTTCATTCCACGAATCGAGCGTTGTTTATGCAAAATAAAAATTGTCTGAATTAAATCCAGGACACGGGAGCTACACAGATATTTATTACTTTTATTCAGGATTTTAGTGACAGTATTTCTAAATTCTTTAAATGTTTTTACTCATTCTTGCTACAAATTCGTAAAATCAGTTTCTTGTAATATTATATTATTTAACGATTTTTCATTTCAAAATTATTGTTAATTCGGACATAAGATAAAATATGTGAGAAATCTAAGTATGTATTAGGTGTAAATAATTGATTGGAATTAAATTTATGAAAATCCATTCTCTCTAATAACAAAATATTAACAATAAAGGACAATATAGTTTTAATAGATACAGCTGCAGGAGAAGTTGTAAAACAATGGGCGTGTTTAATTTGCATGTCGTTCGAACATTCCTGAAGTGGGTATTTAAAACGAGTATAGTAATGAGAAGTGGAAACTACGTAGTTCGGGACGCAAGGAATTCAAGCATGAAAATTCGCAGAACAATGAATTACATCACGAAGTGGTCGTTCACCTGTCGCGAGAAGCATGAAATAAAATAATGCTTTAAACGTGGGGAGCAACTTGGAAACATTCTTCGAAGGAACTAACTGACAATGTAACGATAAATTGAAAATTTTTCAAAGAAAAAATAGAAATTCGATATATGAAAATGAAAGAAAATATTCATTAAA
Source organism: Lasioglossum leucozonium (assembly GCA_028454225.1). NCBI lineage: Eukaryota > Metazoa > Arthropoda > Insecta > Hymenoptera > Halictidae > Lasioglossum > Lasioglossum leucozonium. Next base: position 7,613,980 of record CM052205.1, on the reverse strand, counting down.
GATGAAATTGAACTTTTCAAATCATTTTCTACGCAGTTCTAAAAACAAATGCAACGAATGTATAAAATCTGCAGATTTATATTTGTAATTCAGAGATCTTTGCTTTCGCTGTACCATTGAGGTGTTGAGCATAGCAATCTGTCTATTTACGTTCATACTATTCACGTAAAACGCGCCGACGCGATTCATTGACACTTGGAAAGATGCAATCGTGTGAACGATTAATTCCCGTCACGCGTACACGAACGCATAATTGCATGCCCTTCGCGTCATCGCGGAATATAAAACAGGGGGAACAATGTTCGCGAACTATCGCCGATATTAATTACAGAGTCAACGTTCCACGCAGGAAGCAGAGCCGAGAATACTTATTGTCACATTTCGGTAAAACTATCGACGGTGTTCGCCAAATAAACCATTCTGTGCGCTATAGTCGCACATGGAAACACAATTCACTCGGAATCTCGATGATGAAGTTACTATGCGTAGCATCCGCTGGAAAAGCTAATCATAAAATATATGAATAAATTGCCACTGGATTTACAAAAATGGTATAAACTTTATGCATTTATCAGAAAAATGAATTTATTCATAATTTAAGTTACTGGAGAATTTTAAAAGGGTTTTAGGATGACGATATTTGTTATTTCCTAATTTTTAACCATATATATTTTTAATCAACAAACAACAGAATCATATTCAATCAACTCATGTAATTCATAGTGTACTCAAAAAGATTTATTAACATTATATATTTTCCTATGTAACTGTACAATTCACTAGGTCTTTATGCAAAATAAAAATTGTTCAAATAAATTTCAAGATACTGGAGCTGCGTAGAAGTTAATTTCTGTATAATCTGAATGTAATGAAAATAATACAACAATATTTTTAAATGGTTCAATTTTTTTGTATTTGATCTACTCATTGTGGTTATAATTGATTTTAGCTTGAAAAGATTGTAAATATATTTAACTAAAATTCAAACGAAAGAAATCAAGGTAAGAAATTTAAATTAATGATAATGATCAGAAATCAAAAATTAAGAGAATATGTCGCACTGAATAGGCGTCGCCGATCAAAGCAGTCGGCACACGCTTAACAGTAATCATAGTAATTAAATCGTAGGAAAGCCCGCGTGCGTTCGTTCTCGAGAGGAAGTGACGTCATAAAGGAAGTCTTCCGATGCAACCTTCCTCCAAACGAATCCCGTGACTGCTCGCAAAAAGCACGTTTATTTCCTGTCTGATACTGAAAATCCCGTTAAACGTACATATACGCTCTACGCATGAAACTTTCCTTCGGTATCATTGATTTCGATTAAAAACAGCTCGTTGCATACGCGCCGGATAATTTCGCATTTAATTCCGTGAAATCGAACCGGACGGAATTGTTGGAAATTCAGATTTCCACTGTGCAAACTTGTTCGCGCAGCAGGATCGTTACGAAATGATCGTGGAACACGAATTATTAAACGTATCGACTAATTAAAACGTCAATGTGTACATTGATTTGATATCAAACTGGTCTGGCCAACTGCGGACTTTATGCATTCGTAATAAAAATGAGTACGTGCGAAATAGAAAAACATTTTCAGAATGTAAAACTGCTGTTGCATTATTTTTTTTTTATTATTACGCAGCTACACTGTATCTTGCATAAACGCATTTTCATTTCGCACGAAGACTCACGGTCTGATAATAATTAACGCGTTCAGATGAGGTGAGCTTGCAAGTCTCATTAAGAATATAATTTATTTAAAAAATAATAAAAAAATACATTATGTATTATTCAATATACAATTTTATTATTCCAGAAGTTCACGAGTGTTAATTCCAACATTACGGAGATATCACAAGATCTTATTATAAATGAAATTCAAGATTGTATTAAATTCTATTAAAATTATTAAGGGAAGTGATAACATTCTAGTTTCTCTTCCTTGGAATCGACGCAGACAATATTTAGTTTGTATAAAGACCCACAGTCTCATAATAATAACATATACTATAATAAAAATATTTTTAGAATTGTATATTGCATTCTGTGCAAGTCCAGATTTCGCACGGTGATTACTGCCAAACGAAAAAGTCGACGCGAATCGCGATGATTAATGCGCGGTGCCAACGGCCAACCCTTTCGAAAACATAAAACATACGTTTTTTCCGAGGAGCTTTCTCTTTTGCCGATAAAACCAATTTAACACGAGCATTCTTCACGCCCACGCTGTCGGGACTTACCGAGACAATGCGGGGCTCGCCGGAAACGATCGACGCAGACGGTATCCTCTTCCTCCTCCCGTGTTAGTTAAAGCACCATAGATCACTGTGAATCACTAAATTCGAGTTTCGAGCGAGCAAACGAACGAACGGTTTCGCGAACGAAAACGAGAACAAGTACGACAGAAAGAACGTTTCGAGAGTCGCGCGACGAGCTGCCGATGAAAATCGAGAAACTCTGCGGTCACCGAGGAACCACGAAAACCGAGCCAATTTCTGAGTCTGTTCACTGTTCGATTACACCGGAATCGCGAATAGATTCGACGATGCGTTTCACGATCCCGTGGGATTTTGCGCGCGTACAATTTCCGCAACAACAGCAACAACAACAAAAAAAAAAACGACTAAAATCGAAGAAAGAGATGTGGAAGAACTGCCTGGGAAACTAGCGGCGCGGCACCGGAGTGTCGACGCACAGCGAACAACCGGAAGCGAATGCGACGACGACCACGGGAAGGTGAAAATCGCCGGCGTGGCCTCTGACAGCAGACAACTTCACAAACGGGTGACGAACGAGCGAATGGTCGGAGGACCTGTAGGCATCGACTCTTTTGCCCGAGGACGAAGGAAGAGGCAGCCACCGAGCCATGGCGCAGGCCGGAGCGCCGGCATTCGAGCGAGATCGTGTCTGCCTCGGAAATTTTCACATTTCTCCAGCGTTTGCACGCCTCATCGGTGGGACCGCTGTTCTCTTTCGGATGCCACGGCGAATCGAAAAACCGTTTCTAACGCTGAGTTTAACCGTGAACTATATGATTTCGTGAAAATGGAATAATGGACTCCTTTTTTAAGCTCGTAACTTTCGCAGAACGTCACAGACTCTTTCACAGGAAATTTGCGCGCAACGTAGCAGGCGAACAACCGAGGATATAATATTTATTACAAATTGAAGCTCGTCTGTAAATATGTCAGAAAATTTGTTGTCTCGATGGAGCTATTACAAATTCGAAGACCGAATTTCTTTTCTGCTTTACAGAACGAAAAAAGCTTCGATCTTTAAATCCACGGTGGTTGTTCAGCCCCGAGGCAAAATGTTTAAACTGCTTTTACAGACGTTGCAATTCTAAAGCTGTCTTCGGTTTCGCAGTATCCTGTAAATATATCGTAACAAAATATTACGTATAACAAATGTGACATTATCAATTAATAAGTTTTCGCTTGTAATAATTACTTGATTCTATAGATTTCACCAAACAACTGACCGGACACCTTCGATCATCCTCCTCTCAAATAACCGTCTATTGTAACCGGTACTATTTTACAGTAATAATTTTACAATCGAACAATCAGATTCAATGCTTCGCGCAATGACGAATCCAGAAGCGGCGCTCGAGTCGTTAATTTTCATTTCGACTGTAACTCGGTCGTTTTACCCTATCACTTTCCTCCGCTTCCGGCGGCAATAAATGTCTCGCCGCGTACGCTATAAAATTTAAATATATCAGAGTGAATCTATCAATCACGTTTACTTTCGTCTATGTAAAAAGGAAAACGCAGCGGTCTGACAAGTTTTCCTCCTCTATCCATCGTTTCCATTCCACGATGGAACGAAAGAGAGAGAGAGAGAGAGCTTTATCTGCCACCGTACTCTTTCTGCTAGGATGCACTCGACCCGCCATGTTGGTTCAGACATTTCCATCTTTTTCCCTCCCGATCGCGCAAGCTGCCTTTCAATTTTATTTCGTTTCTCAATCATACACCGTGCTCCGGCTCGTGGAAGCTGCTGCAATGCGGCCCTCCCAGTTTCCATCGATTCCACGGACGCTGCCTTTCGCCGGGGAAAAATAATGATCCTCTCGATCCATATATCCCTCTTTACCGCGGGCACACATTTTAATCATCCGAACGCCTTAACGCGTTCGCTGCCTAGACACCCCCCCCCCCCAAGGAGTAAACTAAATCAAAGTAATTTATTTAACGCTACGCGCAACCGCCGCCGGTGACTGCGCTCCGATATCTTGTACTTCGTGCGAATAACTAAAAATGAAGAATAAAAATTGCTGAATTCCGAAATTATCCGTCTTTCCGAGACAGCCGTTTTTGATCCTCGGTAGGTTTAGAGTCAACGAGATCCACGGGAGACTTTAATGTAACCGCAGAGTTAGAATTTATCACATCGATTACTGGTTTAAACTTAATCAAAATTATTTTTACGGAAATATACTCTGTGAGGCCGATCAGACAATTCTGGCAACGACAATTTTGTATTTGAAGTTTGAAAATATCACTATGAACAATTGTAACTTTCGAATTTCGGTTTCGTTAACTTGAGATTTATTCCTTACGCAAAATAAGCATTTTCCAAATCAATTGTCGTAAGTGCAATAAACATATGTATTCTACCTGTCAACCATTTTAACGGTATAACAATATTCAGAAATTCTTCTGTCTTTACAGTTGAACAAATCTGCTATTTATTATCGTTCGTGTATAATGCAGTTAACGTGTAAAATAAATGTTTCCTTAAATTATAATATTTGAGTACAAACAGCAACAATAGCCAAGTCACCGTAAAGTAGTCAGGCCCATGGGACAGCTGTCACGTTCCGTGCAGATGGCGTTTGCGTCCTGGAAAACCGGGATAATGTTCGGGAAGTGGACCGGATAGGGAGGAGCAATTAACACGTTCATCTGTTTCGAGGTACCATTACGCACCACCCTATTAGCAGAACAATGCTATCATAAACTGCGACCCCAACAACGAGCCCTTCACGATCGCGCGGTGACCAGGTCTCAGAAGCAGGTCCCTTAATTAGTCCTAGCTGCCTGATTGCTCTTCGAGGGTATTATCGCTCTCCACCTCCAGATAAAAACATTGACCGTTCGCACACGTATTTTCCCTTTCCGATCAATCAATCAGCCGGCGAGTTAATGAAAAATCGAACGAATATCCGCCGTCACGCGATGCGCACAAAACGAGTATAACGTGCGAGTAGATCTTGCGTTTAACGAATTGCATTCGAAGGACTACGATATTTTCGAAATGATTATTTTTTTAATCTATACAGACGTGGGAATTTTTCATTCTAAAATGCATGTGCATTGTCTAATAAATTGTTAAAAGAATTCTAAAGTGAATACGCAAGATGTAAATAACACCTTATCCATCCGCTTGGACGATAAACATTTTTCCTACTGTAACAATTGAATTGCTGATTGTAATATTCCAGGAGCATCGGTGAAAAGATTTTCTCGATTGAATAAGCGAACGAACTTAGCAAATATATATTGTATTTTGCGGTTTGATTGTTTCATTTTATCGTCGGACGATATAACGAAGATGCTTCAATCAAACATGCATTCGTGCCTGAACATCGAGCCTGATCCCCGGCGCAGCGCGGCGTTCGCTGCATTCGACTGCAACTCGTACTGCAATCTGACCAAGTGCAATTACCCACGCTCGAGCTGACGCGATTCCGGAGGAGAATTTTGATCAGCCATGGAACACTTACGTCTGGCTATCTCGCATTTTCTAAGAGCCATTAGGCGGATAAAATTGTGGCGTGTTGTGTGCCAGTGGCGCACGTTAATCAATCGTTTAATGAAAGCGCCGCGCCGCGCCGTTTTGGCGCGTGCGTAAAACATTTCGCGACGTTAAACGGTGTCTCGATCGATCGGCCCTTTGTCCGCGAAAACTGTCGCGAGTCCACCGCGGCATAGGAAAAAAAGTTCCTGCACATTTCCAACCGCTAAATTTTCCGAGCAAACTCGTACAACATTTTGTGCATTTATTTATCATTCGCAGACAACTGAAATACATTTTTCTCTCCGAAAATAATCGTCATTCTTTACTCGATCCCGCGAATTATTAATATTTTCCGAAATTGTCTCGTTCATTTTTTGCTGCAACTTCTGTTACTTTTACAAAGAGATATGATTTACGAAATCCTTAATTGAAGACAATAATTGAATATCAATGAATAGAGAAAATACTCGATACACAGAACAAAAAAAAACAAATTTGTTTGTACTATTTATTTAGCACAGTTTACTAAACTAAAATTTCGTTTACATATTATCATTGATCTATTCCACTTCCCTCGAACAGCAGTATTTTCTATTTCCAGCGTGGATGCCAATAATCTCTGTAGCGATGATGTTAACAGGTTCGATTAAATATAATTGAATAGTTTCCGCTACTTTCGAAATTCCGAAAAGTAAAATTCCACGCCTTTGAATTCAATTACATGTCGGACGGCGGGCTTAATGCGCGCACGGTTCGCGTGAAACCCCGCGGAACAAGAAGATTATTATGGTTTTTAACGTTATTGTTAGTTTAATGTACTTCATAACGAGTGAAATATATTTTCCTACGGTCTCGGCGAGGTGGTCTATACAGATAAAACTGTAAAATTGTTCGTAAACAACCGCGTTCGAGTAATTACACGTCGGAACGTTGCTGCGTGCACGGAGAAACTTCGATTCACCATGCTTTCGTCTCGATTGCTGCTGTATTAATCAATATCATTCCGAGCAAAAGCTCATATTGATCGTCTGAGACGATTTTTTAAAAATATTTTTCGTTTCGGAAACAAAAAAATGGTGAATAAAGTTAAAACACCGAAATTATTCGCTTGTTAATTATCCTTGAAAACGATTGAGCACAGCACGAGGTGGTCCAATTTTTCTCAACCCCTGGATCTCGCGACGGTCTTCAAATCATTTTGCATAAACATTCGCAGTCCACCGATGGATCGTCGCACGAAGTTTCCATTGCTAACGGCATGCTCGACAGCATCCGTCGTTAGAACGCTCCTAAATCTCGAACGAAGGAAGCCACGGATGCTACAATGTGTCCGTGCGCCACGTGCCCCGCGTAGCACGCGACTGCAATTAGGCGTAGGTATCGCTATTGTGCGCCGAGGAGGCTTGTACCCCTGTGCTCCCCTCGAATAGAATCCCGACAATGGGAATGCCGGCAATTTGATGGGAGCAATTGGCCCAATTGCAGGTCGATCTGGAAATCGAGCAAATCCTGGCGACAGGATCCTCCACAGAATTCGACACAGGATTCCATTCTGCGTCTTGCTAAGTCGAGCAAGAGAGTTCTCCCTCCGCTGACTCCTCTCACGACGTTCATTCACGTAATTTTTGAAACATTTTTCATAATTGACATACGTCCACACATTTCAACAAGTAGAACTTAATTGTGACATTTTCGGCAAAACTGTTGCGAGAAATAGAACATTTTTATTCGAAGGTAGATAGCGAAGAAGATGGAATAGAACTTAAGCTATTTCGGACTGACTAAAGGGAAAAAACACGTTTTTTAATTAAAAGCCTGGTTTACGAAGATGGACTATAATTCAATTACGCTATTTTGGACCCACTAAAGTTCTTAAGGGAAAAAGTATATTTTTACTTAAAACCCTGGACAACGAAGATAGAGTATACCTCGATTATGCCATTTTTGTACCCACTAAAATTACTAAGAAGGACAGTTTTATTTAAAACCCTAGATTATGAAGATGGTCTAGAATTATTAAGGGATTTACTTACTAGAATTTAATTACTAGAATTATTAAGGGAAAAAAGAACATTTTTATATAGAACACTAGGTAGCGAAGAAGATGGAGTAAAACTCAATTATGTTATTTTGTACCCGCTAAAATTACTAAGAAGGACAGTTTTATTTAAAACCCTGGATTACGAAGATGGACTGGAATTACACCATTTTGGACTCGCTAAAATTACTAAGGGGAAAAAGACATTTTTATATAGAACACTAGGTAGCGAAGATGACTGAATTATATAGAAGAAAACTGCACGTTTATTTGGTCTCCGTTCCAATCGACTGTTTCGAAGCATCGCAACAATGTGGATTCGGATAGCTAGACCGGAAGGTGAACGAACTTTCATCTCGCGGAATTTCTACGAGCAGAAACGGAGGAACTTGTCTTCGGAAGGAAAGGAACGTTGATGAAACGAGCGCCGGGGCACAATCTGTTCCGATCTTCGTCCCTGAAGCGTACAAGAAGCAGAGCATGACAGCGCCATGAGGAACGGCTGGACACAGTTTGTTGGCAGCCCGGCCGGTTAGAAGGAGTACAAGATCATAACGAGATTCGCGTTTTCCACCGCGAAATTCTTTGCGAGACGGCATTCCCCTTACTTTCTCGAACTACACAATCAGCCACTCGTCATCTTTTGCTCATCGTTCGGGAACCACGAGAAAATTCAGGCTTTGTGATGATTCCTCGGCGTCGGGAGACCGCCTCTAACGAAACTCCGCGACCGTATTATACGACGGCGGGTGATCCAATTATATCAAGCCAGTTGAAATCGATGATTTCACGCTGGATCAATGAATTCCGAAATAGAAACCTGGTTACACGAAATTCTAATTATTTCCATGCACGATCCTTGCGCCTCGCTGCCAACCAAAAAGGTTTCTAAATTCCTTGCAGAAACGAAAGTCAAGATTCCCGATTCGCCTGGGAGTTCTGCAGACCTAAATTCGATCTATGGAAATGTTATTACGAACGAGCAACAATTAATTAACCGTTTAATCGCGATACACGATGACGCGCTCAGAATAAACTGCATGAAATCTACGGAAAGTGAAAAACGCAATCTCACCAAATCGTACTGACCGATGTTACTTCTGTTAATTACCTTGGAAAATAACGAATTTTTTTTTTCCACATGTTCTTTTAATGCTGATTTTATCGCCGATATAGAAAACGCATTTTTCGCACGTAATAATTCGAACGACCATTGCACAGACGTGTAATACATATTATACAGAAGTGTACGTTCCAACAACGGGTCAGGATATCGCACTGTGCGAGCGTAAAAGCGACGAACAGCCGAGCTCCTAACGGCCACGCTCTTAATTACTCTTTCATGTCGGATCGTAAATTATTTTTTATTAGTGTGAAACTCGTCGAACCGATTCCACGCGGATGGAAATATTTATCGCGATACGAGAACGCCCGTCATAACTATTCGTCGTCGATTGATCTACCGGATCCTCGATCTTAACATTTTTTCGAAGATTCAAATCTTCAGACTGGCTGCAAAATACCTGGCCGATCACCTGCCAGCATCGGATTAGTCACGTGACATTGTGACACACGCGCGACACAGACGAAACGAGTCACGTGACGCTGGAGTAGAAGGGGAAGGTAGAGTAGGGACGCAAGTCTTAATCTACCGATTCTGTCCATCAGTAGTGAACGTACAGTAACATATTCTGCAGGGAGTTTCGCTGAGAATTTACATAAACATATTCTTAGTCATCTATTGGCACACTATGTATGTACAGAGAACGTATTTTCAAAGGTGCATAATTTGTTGAAGAATATGTACAGAGAAAGCGGGAACCATGAATGAAAAAGTGATATATTCGAAGAATCGATATCCATTAAATTTCATTTCATCAACGGTTTAGTTCACAGTGCCTAGAAATTGTATTCGACCGATCGCTGATTAAATCTAATGAGATGATTTAAGGTTCCTGATACTTTCGTATGGATCTATTCCATCGCGATAACTGTAATTACTCGCTTCGATTGTTCTATTCGTGACGTGGAAATCTTCGCGTTTCAGCGATACATCGGCCAAATTAATGGAACATAACTAAGCACGCTAGCCGAACGAACACTCAGAAAAAACGATCGTTCTCTCTTGATTTTCTCTTTGTCTGGAATGGTAAATGAAATCGGACAAAATGCCACGTTCACGTGTGCACCACGATCGCATAGATCGTTAAAATGTGGGTCGTCGACCATTACACTGAATTCTGTATGTATATCTCCTGCTTTATCATGATCTCTTCTTGTTATTCAACTTGGCGCATATTTATCGAATTCAATCGAATTCCACAATGTTCAGCTATCGTTCGAGCCTGTAACAATTTCACCGGTATACTCTATCATCCTATCTAGACCTGAAACTAATTCCGTCAGAATTTTATGGGATTGTTTTTATAAACATACAGTCAGGTCGAAAAGTGAGTTAACTGAATCTTTCATAATGATAATGTATCTTTCTAAATAAAAAACAATACAATATAATTTGATTTCATTCATCGTGTTGTTAACTTACTTTATTTATTTATTCTATTTTTGGTGAAATAAAATCTGTTATACTGTAGAATTATTTAAATATATTTCTAATAGATTGTATTAGATACATGTATCGGTTTTATCAGATGATTTCATGTCATTCAAATTTGCTTCTTTGCAGAATTTGAACATGGTTGAACATTTGTAACTTTAATATTGACGAGTGCTGTTCAGTGAATCACGTCACGCACATCGATAAATTTTAACATTGTCAAGCTGCGATACATCACTGGTAGGCCTAAAGTGTCAGGCCACTGTTTGTTATTCTAAATTGATTCGCGGGGTGTAAGATAATTCAGACGGATATGTACTCACTTGGACTTCGTTGCATCTCGTGGTACAGGATGGTCACTATTTCCGTGGGTTCTACGTAATCCGTCAATCCGTCTGTGGCAATAACTAGGAAATCCTCCGTGCCGTCCAAAGAATAGCACTCCACTTCCGGTTCACCTGTTACGAAAGGTTTGTACCGAACGTCACCTAAAATACAAACACATAGTCAATTAAGTAAAAAAATTAAACCCAAAAACAAATGATACACTGCGAGTTTTTATAATTATTTTAATAAAATTAATAATTTTTAAAAACTTTAATAAAATTAATAATTTTTAAAAGCTTTAATAAAATTAGTAATTTTTAAAAGCTTTAATAAAATTAATAATTTTGTGAAGCTCAGCATAACTAGACATGTTACGAGCACAATATATTTTTCATTTAGTCATGGACATAATTAAATTGGATAATCCTGCATAGATATGAGCACACGCAACAAAAACTCAATTTTATTAATATTACATCGAATTAAAATAAAATATTAAAATTTGTAATTATTAAGTAACAACGATAGATATTTATGGAAATATAAATCATCATGCATTCATTTACAGAATTTGTATGCCACGAGAAATTTGTATACTCTAATAAGTGTTCTATTAGGATTTAAATAAATTCATAGGCTCGTTATGGGGTTTCTCCAGTGTGACGACCGAAAAGGCGGCAACATTCAGTAATTAAACAAAAACTATAGCGTGTGTCATTCTGAAACTTTGTTGGTATGTTCGGCTGTGTTCTAAGAATATACCAACATTTCTCAAAATTATGTCATTTCGAAGAGAGCGTCTCGATAATTAAGTCTAAAAACATTTCTAAAGATAAAATAAAATTTTAGATTGCATCTAAAAATGAAAAAAAACATAAAATAATATTTCATTAATAAAACTAAGAAAGAACCGTAGAATTCCTACGTTAAAAATTTAATATTGGAACGGTTGTTTTGCAATTTAAAAAATTGTACACAGTCACGATTCTAGTTTTTATACAAATTTTTTATACAAATATTACTATTCTCATACTTAATGTCTTATTATTTCTGTGTATACAGCGACACTATTTTTTCAAACTTCTACAGCTTATTTTGTAAAAAATTTTGTTTTTTCACGGGAGCTGTCATAAACATTGTTATTGTTAAACGATAGTGTAAAATAGTTTTTCTAGACAATATGTGAACTGTTTCTTTCTCTCGTCCCCCCCACCCCCAAGAATTTTTCATGTTCCTTTAATTACTAACTGTTCCGAGTTTCATTCATGGTTGTAGCAAAGCGATGGAAAAAATCGCATAAATTTATAATAACCGGAAGCGTCTATGTTACGGTAGTGCCATTATTTAAATTAGTTACGCCATTCATTAAATAGATAATTAAAGTTAATTACGGTCTAGTTGAATACTGATATCCCCCACGCTCCAACATCGCGTGTTTTTCAGATGTAAAAAACAACGCTTATGCGCAATGGGTAACTGTAACAGTTATCTTGGATTCCATAAAACTGCACGTCACGCGGAATGAAATTTTCTTTCTCTGTCACTTCTTCTGCCGTGACTGAACGCGATCGACGAATTTACCTCAGTGAATCGTCTAATTAGAAAAAGAAAGCTCAAACAATTCGACAGAATTTCCACACGAATTATCGACAATGACAGAGACAGATATCTTTTCGAAATTGAAAAAATTAGAAAGTATCGAACTAATAGAATGCAAAGCAATTAAAATTTTATAAGTTAACGATTTTATTCAATAAACTTGGAAATGAAGGAATAAAGAAATTAATTATTTATTTTAAGAGATGAATATAAAGTACATAAGATTTTGTTTCGAAATCGACGATGAATTATTTATTTGTTTATTTATGTGGAAGTGTTGTATAAGAAAATTGATGATTGCAGTTTACTTCTTTTGAATTCGTTACTCGGTTGTTGTATTATCCACGATAGCAATCAATGTTTATAAATAATCATTGTGCTCGAATTTATTTAGAAGTGGTTACTCGAACAATTTCGGTCAAGAACAATATATTCCACGCAAATTAAGGAATTATATAAGCCACAAGTATTTACGTATACAATCGTGACTAATTGCGGAGTTACTTTCTCCTTTACGCGTAACATCAATAAACTCATTGTATCCTTTACGCCAATATGTTAAAACAAAACAGTTTATACGCTAGCTGCACTTATAGTATTAATTTTAAGAACAGTGGAAATTTAACTAAATGACTCTAATTATAAGTTATCGTCCCTTACGAAATTATAAGAATAAATTGGTTCAGTGAGATTTTGTGAAATGGGAAAACACTTCTTAATTCTCTATGCAAACGATTTTCTTCAATATGGTAATTATATTAGTTTTCTTTAAGAACATTGCCTTCCCGCGTTTAAACATAATCACAAATTATTTAAATATTGTTCGACCAATTCCACTACTACTGTCGTTTCTTTTTAATTGTACTTGGGCGAGCGCATTACAGTAATTACACAATTCTTTTTCTTTTAAATTATGAACAGTTCTAATGTACATTTAAATGACTAACAACTAGACTGTGAATTCTCTGCAACTTAACACATTCCCAAATACAAAACATAAGAAACGAGCAAACTTCAGTACATTTTAATCCTGTTTTCACGTTACATTTATCCAATTAGAAAATATTTAGCAGTAAAATTTATTCGTTCCGCCCATCGTTGTCCTAAATCAGTCTTTATGAACGCGGGCTTACATAAAAATTCTATGTTCTAATTAGTAATTAATATAGATATATAGGAAATATGAAATTAGGTAGAACTTAAAAAAATTATTAATATTCCACAGAGCGAGAGGCGAACATGTTTTTTAAGTTAAAGAAAATTCCATAATTAACCCTCCAAGGGCGAAAGTTGTTATATTACAACATTACAAAAATAACACCGTGAATAAACACCGATCAAAGTTGTATACTAAGTTGCTACCATGTACCATACATTTTTATATTAAAAATGATTTCTATCAAAGAGTATCATACAATAGATTTGATATCCAATAAAAATTGGAGATTTGTATAACTTTTATACATTGTTACAAACCCGTTACTGTCAGTACCTACCCACTATCTTTAATATTATAAAGCCATCTACTATAATTCCTTGAAAAATTCTCTATGCTCTTCTGAAACTAACATAAAATCCATTTTTTGGACATTATCGCTTCGATTTAGATTTAAATCCAAGCAAAGAGTCTTAACTATACTAAAGCTTCGAAATGCCTGTCTTATTTGATTGCTAAGGGGGATAATGGTATCATTAGACAAAGGGTTAACATAAATTGGAAACCGAGGTTGCAGGCGAACAGAACGATTGATGTTTCGTCGAGGATAATGAGTCTGGCGACTTGTAGACGGAAGTGTGCCTAAACCTGATAGGATTTCCACTGAATTGAACATCGGATTCCATCCGAAAAGCTGGATGGAGAACGCAGGAGGACCGGCGGTCGATCTCCTCGATTGTGAAATTTACCGGAAGCGACCGGTAATAGGGACAGGAGAACGCTATCGATCGTAAAATTTCGCGAAGCCGAGGAGAAATTCCTCGCAAACGAGGGACCTCCCGAGACACGCGTCTTCCCGCGATGCAAAAACAGCGTAATGGGCTGTTAATTATTCCGGGCATGCGATTGTAGCAGCCACCCAGTAAAGCGTGCATTGCTCGGAGCATGGCTGCACGTACTATTGTGTCAGCGGTCGTACGGAACCAACAGGATACTCGACACGCGTCCAGAATTTTTTCTTTCCTTTTCGCAGCGACACCTAACCCATAGTTGGACACCTGCTGCTGTTACCCCTACTTGGTTTACTGTGCGAACACATTTTGGCAGGGCGAATTGTTGCAACTATCGCGGCGAGGCGCGGTGCGTTGATAATGGACGAAAATGAATTTTCGTGTTGGCATTTTAAATCTTCGCAGAAGCGTTCCTAGACGTCTGTCGCAAAGGTAAGTGATAATGATTAGACAGCGGATTCTATATTAATAAATTTTTGAAACTGCGTTCGTTACAAAACAGAATAAATAGCAATAAATAAAAATTTAACTGCATACAATTTCTCACGAATGGTTAAATCAATCATTTCTTTTCATTAAGTAAATGAGGGAAAGTAATTTAACGAAAACAATATGCATTGTTTATTGATTAAATAGTTCGTAAAGGAAACAAGTGATAAATGATTGAGTTTTGTGTTCGACTTAAATACACACCGTACTTAATTGCAATAAAATGATCAGGTTCTAGACAAGAACTGTACGTGCCACTACGAACGAATTGCAAAAAAGATATTAATAAAATAGTAGATATTCTTCAAGTTTGAAGCAGCATATATTGTACTATAAGGTGAAGAAATGTTCTGAATTGTTTTTAAAATACAATGAATATTTACAGATATTAAAAAACATGATTAATTTTACTTAAATGCAAACGATTGTTTAAGTGTACTTTCTATATCATATTAGTGAGAGATTTATAGGTACAATAGGTGGACAATTTCCATCATACTTGTTTAGTTTCTTTGGACCAAATAGCTTCGAAAAGAAACTGGTAGAACGTAAGTTTTATAAATGTTTGAATTTTCCAATGTAAAGCGAAAGCACATGCGTCGGGCGCGGCGTATGGATTACAAGATGTACTTGTATCGCCATCTAGCGATTGCAAGCATCTCTCTGAGTGAGCAACAACGAATGTCATTCTCGAAGCGACAGATGTGAAGTGAAAAGTTGACGTCGAAAAGACAGTGCAGAAGAAACGTCAGTGCGCGTGCCTCGTGCTTAGAGAAGAATGTAAGTACGAAGAAGAAACACAAACAAATACTAATTAATCATATTTCGAGTTTCCAAACATATGGCCACGCCTTTGACAGCGCAATTTCCTTGTTCCGTGAGTTTTTATAAAATGTCGTAACTGCGTTCGATGTTAATGCACCAATGCACTTTGATAACCTCCTACTGAATTAACCTTGAATTTCTATTGTAGTCAGTGACAGTGGCTGTACGTATATTTTTTATTTCTAACAAAATAATTCATTTATTTTTACTAACTACAAATCGATACTTGCAAACATGGATTTGTTGGCTAAATTTATAAATACTATACGCGATATGTCAATAAAATCGTTGAATTTTAATTACAAAAAAAAATACTTATGAATATACTTTTCATATTTACACATGTAAATACTGATAAATTATATATTTGGGAAAAAATAGAAGGAATAAGGTAGCATTAAATTTTTTAATTTATAAATAAGCTTTCTCCATGTTTCTATTATTATTCGTTATTAATTAGTATGAAGAAAATTCTAAAATGTTTAGTAGAATAGAAAAAATGTATACTAATTAAGTAGTAAAATGTATATTTTATTCTTTCTATGTAAAAACATTTTAAAAAAGATTGTCAAAAAATAGCAAATTACATGTATATGTTATATTTAAATTAATGAATTAACATTAGATTATTTACTTTCTCTTAATAGTACATGGCAAAGTTTTATTATATTTTTATTGTATCTTTTTTAGGAAGACACAAAACCAATAAGAAGTGACTTACCTATTGCCCTTGAAACGCTTAATACTCCATTGACTCGCAAGATTCCAACACTTTGCATCACTACTCCTCCTACCCTTTGTATCCTTTCTACTTCATCCTAAGAAAGAGAACCATGTTGTGTTTTGCACTTCTCTTTATAAATATATACTATATCTACAGAATCTCAATTGTTTTTCATGCATTCGGTATATAACCAAAAATTTCTGTCAAATGTCGGTATAAATTATAGTATGAAATTAGCACTTAAATCGTTGATCAAAAAATGACGGCTTTGGGAACGCAGCTAGACAGCGACAAAAGATTATTGCCATTTAAAACTTATGAAGATTATCTAGATTCATTGGTAACATTCGTTGATCTTGGATACTTAGGAAGTTTACACACCGCTCGTCAATTAGCAGAGCTTGGATACCGTTGTGCCGGAGAAACTCTCAGCAGAGATGTGTTTTATCAACGTTTGAAAACTCTGAAAGATTTACTGTTCCCAGTTTATAGGCCATACGAATTAACATCAGAATTTGTAACACCGACCAATGCAGTAATGCAGGAGCTTGCGCTTCGCGAGCGTGCAAATAGATTAAAAATTATATCCACTATTATCTTTATAAGAAACTATACAAAACTTCAATTTGAGGTCTCTGGTTACATTGACTTTTGTGAAAGACTTGACAAAGAAAATTGGCTCCCATATTTTGAAGGGAAGAAAAAACTATGGCCTCATGCAACCGATCTTGCATACTACCATTGGAGAACGAATAAAACATGCTTAAACGAAACTTCCAATTATCAACCAGTTATAGATCCAAAACGAGGTCTCAGATTTAAAAACCTTCATGACAGAGAATTTATTGACATCGATCCCACAGTTCCTTCTCCAGGTGTGGATACAACAAGAATAAGAGTACGTTGTAAACAATATGAACATGTAATATTATATGACCATAGACTTCGAAGTAAAAGTCATATTTAAATTAAAACTATATAGTATAGTACATTTGTCGCATTAAAATTAAATTAAATAAAGAGTAGCGTATACTTACTTCACGGTTAAGGCGATGAGGATTTACTAATTGAACAACAGTGTTGGATTTTACTAGCATTGCTGAAGAATCTCCTACCCAAGCAACATATAACTTTT
Source organism: Lasioglossum leucozonium (assembly GCA_028454225.1). NCBI lineage: Eukaryota > Metazoa > Arthropoda > Insecta > Hymenoptera > Halictidae > Lasioglossum > Lasioglossum leucozonium. Next base: position 7,596,594 of record CM052205.1, on the reverse strand, counting down.
TATTTAACAATAAAGTGCAAACTGCTGTAGTTCCTCCACATACTTTCTATAAAATATACAAACGGTATTCAATGATTAACAATGTACCTAATTTGTGCACCAATGTTTAGCGACTTCTAGTACTTACTTGTGTTTTAGATTTCTCTATAAATTGTGTATCTGTAGTAATAAAAGCATCATGTAAGGCACGCTCTGGATCAGTAGGATAGTGTCTGCTTTCTGCTAAATACTGATGAAGATGCGAAGCACAATATACGGCTGCATCCTGTCCTGCATGTCCATCGAATACTGCATAGTAATTTGCTACGGAATCATCCTGTAATTAAAAACCGTATTTGCCTAAGACAACAAGTTCATTCCTATTATCATATGGCATTATAAAATGATTCATAATATGTATATTCACCTCAATACCAAAAGTAGCATGTAAATCATGCAAGACTACATAGCGATCCTCCATTTTTCTTCTACAATTTTTGTTTCCACCAGCTACTACATGTGGCAGTGGTGTGGAAGGTGGAGGTGGTAGTATCGGTAATTTAGTATTGATTAAGAAATGATAACATATTTTATAAACTTTGCCAGTAATGGCTTGCATTAACTTCAGTGAGGTATATGCTGTGAAAAAAAAAATTGTACGAATTACAAAAAGTTCTATTTAAATAAAATTTAATTTAAAAAGTCTAAGATGAAGCTGCATACTTTTCTCTTGTGCTTTGTATCCACAATCTTCCGGTTGTTTCTTACACATGTATTTGATTTCCTGTATCACTTGATGCAGCAAGTGTGCTTGCAAGTTTGGTGGACATTGCCTGGAATACAATCAAATTTTCCAATAACTATAAATCCTATAAATTATGTAAAATATTATTAAATATAGCAAACTTCACATACTAAAAACCACAGTGAATACAGGAAACAATAAAATAACCAAAATTAGATGCTCGGTGACAAAAAGTATTCGTAAAATTTTCAAATTCTATTTTGTGTGAGCAAAATTCTATGAAATATAGAAGCATGGACTTTTCACTTCGAAATTCTCTCAATCGTAAGCAAAACATCTGCTAGAATAGTTCGCGTCGTTTATAAGTTGGCATAAATTCCTGCGTGTTTGTTTAGCTAGTGTTGACTAATAGCAAATATTATGTCCATTTCCGTGATAATGGCCAGGAAAAATGAACTGCTATATCCGTTCCCAATGCGAACGGGTTAAACGAACCCGTTGTTATTTAATTGTAAAGTTAATTGTTCAATTAAACATAATTTCATATCTGAGAAAAAATGATTGAACGTGCCTTATATTCCAACCGTTCGAAGACCTGATTAAATGTTCATTAAGTCATACGAATTTCGTGTAAAATGATCTTTCTACTCCCAAGGCATTTTTGAATTCTCTCGGCGTTCATACTCTCCCCGCACAATTGTCTGGATAGTTGAGTCGCGTTTGACAAAAACAGTGGATTCGCCGTGATAACACGTATATTACGGTCACCTGCGACTGTGTAACAATAGTCGCGAGCAACGAATACACGTTTCCGGGCAGTTTATAAGATAGCATATCGCCGTTTAGATGTGAAGGACCTGTGGAGAGGAGAAGTGACTAGCAAACGCAGTTTGTCACGAGAACAAGGGGATTGCGCTTTAAACAAATACTTGACCGCGATCGAATGCGCGAACGAGAGCGAGGTGTGCGTTTCAAGTCGATTGAATCCAGAGGCTTTCGAGCTTGCGGACGAGCACACGGCGATTCAAGGGGATAGCTTCTTGCAGTCTTTGGAAAAAGAAAGTCCCGAAGGAGGAGCCCCGAGTCAGCCCGCGTCGTTGATCCTAGACCATTATCGACTGGACCAAGAAATGGCATCGATTGTCGGCAGTTACCAACACGAGCGCAACGAAAATGTCGACGAGTATTTCAAGGCTGTGGGTATGTTGAAAGCGGCGAGTAAAAACGAATGCGGTACTCCATACGATGGCAGCAGGAACAAGTACGATTTATAAAAAAAAAAGAAACCACTTCTAGCCATGATTCTCGGAGACTAAAATATCGAAAATGGTTTCGCACGGTCTACTCTGTTTTTGTAATGTTGTTTCGAGGATATTGGTAACGAAATTTTTATCGTTTGTAGGCATACCTATATTGTTTGTCATTGTTAATTTCGATTGAATATTTAGTTAATTGAATAAAGATTTGATATATCGATCATCTTGTTTATTTCCTGTTCTTGTACCTCGAACGAAATGCAATTAAAAAACTGTAAAACAAAAAAAGAAACATTGTATACTACTGCCACGGAAGACGCATTACATACAGTCTTTTTTTAAATAATTTTTCGCTCGTGGCATACAAGAGAGTGTACTCTTTCGATTGCACAGACGAGACTGAAATTCTGTCGAGTAATTGTACGTAAAGAATGGTAAAAAAAAAAAGAAAGATGGACGTTGAACCGGTCTTTTTCTGTTTGATTGTATGCACTCACAGGTGTACCGTACATTCCACGGAAAATGATGTGCATGTCCAGTCCGCGACTGGAAATTCTGAATGACGATGATAAGTGGACAATTCGAACCATTTCGATGATTCGCACAGTAGAAGTGACGTTTACTCTCGGCGAAGAGTACGAGGAACACATGCCAGCTGGAGTTACATTGAAAGTACTGTCTCCTCTTTATTTTTCTAAATGTTATATTATCTTTCTTCTTTTATGTATAAATTTTACGACGCATCCCTTTTGACCGTCATTTCACCGTAGTTAACTATTTAAAAATAAAATTAAAGTAAAATTTTCTAGATTTGTTTATAACTAATAGAGACATTAATTCTTAAAATATAAATTAGGTCGTTTCCTTGTACAATCGACAAGAGAAGTTTAATTCTTCACATTAAGTCGAATAATAAATAATTGTCGTATCTAGGAATGCACTGTAATGGTGATTTATCAGTCTAATGACTCATACTCGAGCTATTTCGTACATAGTGACATGTCCGTTTACTGTAGAACATATAATCGTTGTCCGCAGTTTATTGGCAAATAAAATTGCTATACTAAAACGGAAATAATTTACGACTCTATCCGATAGATCATCATCGTCGATAAATCAGAGTAAACAATATATAAATATATACATACATACGTCAAATATGCCTATCTTAAAAATAAGTATTTCATTAAATTATCGATAAAGATTGAATAAACCTTTGTTCCTGTCTCTTGCAATTAAAGTCGATTTAAAAATCTATTTTAGCTTCAGCTTAGTACGAGTATCTTGTTACGCGCTCGTGGTAAACAATACGCACTGCCGATAATCCGATCAGAGAGTTTTGTAATGTAATCTGCTTTAACCCTTTGCCGTACTATTTTCTTTACGGTTACAGTAATTAAAACGTCTTCATCCCCAAAAATATGGTAGAAGAGAAAAGAAAAAAAAAATTTTTTGTATCGCTACATGGATTTTAATAGTGAAATATTGATTGCAAGCAAATCGAATTTTATTTCATCGAAAAAGAAAGACGTAACATTCGTATTTGTTAGACTTTATTTAAAATCTTCATCACGAGCAGTCTGACTCGTTAAAATACGGCAAGCGGTTAAATAGCGAAATTTGTTGCGTTTATAATTTACAGTCTATCGATGAGACAGAGACACCGTGTGTTTATATCTGTGATTTATAGTTACACGGTGTGTATCATCTGTTTCTGTGTAGAACACTACTACAATGGAAGGGGATAGTCTAGTGACAGTTTCAGTCGGTCCAGGTGACAACAAAGTGATACGGAAGTATGAGATTACAGAGGATGGAGTTCTTTTGGTATGTTCCATTTACATCTGCACTAGTATGACTTTCCACAAAGCTGCGAAAGACACTTCAAAGGATTTCAGCAGAGCACACGTGCTACTTGGAAATCAAAGAATCTGCTTCACTCTTTATCTAATCTCTTCCGTTTCTTTTTTTTCTTTTTTTTTTTCTTAAATGAATGTACACCGCAAATGTTAAACAAAATTACGCGAAATGTGAATAACGTTCAACAATGTATCGTAATCGAACAAATTGGTTATTTAAATGATTAATTCATAGCTTTCTCCATTATGACTTCTATTAATTATTACAAAAATGAGTAGGTGTAACTGAAAACGGTGAAAACATTAGAAGAATTTAAAATTTTGAAAAATATTCTATTTCACTCCAACTTGTTGGAAAAATCAGATAAAAAATTTTTATTTTGTATAAAGATTCCTGTCTATTAATTATACATCGTCACGCTTGATCGAGTTAATCTTGCTTTTATTAATGACTTTCTCGCGATCAATTAATTACTGATCCCCCACTGATTAAAAATGTTGTATACACGAAAGTATTTCAAGGAAAGTAAACGTTCCATTTCTATATCCGTACAATGTAAACAAGCATAATATTACGTCATTTCGGATACTAAATACTGTCATTCTCTATTTGCAGACAATGACCCACGAAAGCAGTGGCCAAGTTGGAAAACGCTATTTTAAACGGCTTTCATAAACAACGATGACATCCACGATAAAACGGATAACGATTTGATACAATTTCTTTTGTACAACTGTCTCCTGCAATGCTATGTATCCTTCGAACCTGTCGATACGTACATACAAGCTTCCCGAACGAGTCTTTAAACGCACAAACCGAACGATAAAATAAGGACGACTCCCGCGAGAAAGAAAGAGCTCCATTAAAAAAATCTCTACAGTTGCCGGAGAAAGAAAAAAAAGGCTCTGGATCGATCGTAAACGTTCCCAGTGTAATTTAGAGCATGTGCCCCGCCTTGTTTTATTGTTTGTCACGTGTTACGCGGGATGACATGTCTGGCTAAAAACAATGACTGTATCGTTTCGATGTGCTTCTTGTATCAGAGATAAAAATAAAATCTTTATTGATCACGCACGAGTGAGCGCGTCGTTTCATTTGAAAATAATTACAACGACACTTCGTTCGTAAACGCACCGGTTCCGGTGCGAACAACGAAAACACATACGGAGTGTTGCATGAAAAACGGTCCAGCCCGCAAGATCAATGTCGCGTCCGTCTATTGGCATTCGATGCCGGCTGCGGCGTAAACTATCAACAAATAAACACGGTGCGACGTCCACCTACGCGCGCGCTACGTTCGCAACACAAATTACATAGAACGTGCATAATTTCTATATCGTTCTACGGAAAAAAAAAGACCGTTCACTTACATTTGGTTGAGGTACTGTAGAGTCACGTTAACGATCTCGCCGACGATCTCGGCGTCTGTCACATTGTACGAGCTGACTGTGACGGGCAGCTGATCGTTCGGGTCCACCTTGTTGATGAACTCGATGAAAAAACGGTTGTAAGCCTCGATGGAATCGGCATCGATGCAATCCTCCGCCATGGTTTATTGTCACCGTGCGAATAAACAAATAAAGTCGAATCAACGGCGAGAGAGAACACGCGCACCTTTTTCTTCTGCTCTGCACAAAGAACACACAACCCTTCGCCGCGGGACAGCGACTCTGAACCGCGTTTTACGGAGAAGACGGTTAACCACGGCGTCCCTCGCCGCGTATATCTCGGTGAGTTACAGATTACCGCACACGGAAACACCAGAACGGAAGTAGGAGAGAGAGAGAGTGCGCGCGTGTGTGTGCGTGTTTTCTTATGTGTATACGCGTACCGTGTCCGTATGTATGTTTACGATTACCGGATCAAAACTGCCGGTATCTTTTGTAATCGTGCTGCGCGATCAATCGGATCGTTGATAGGCGATATTTGTATTTAGGTTACGTCACTCGCTCAACATCGCGTAAAGCACGTAACACTACAGGTCCGTAAGAACGACGCGTTCCTACTCTCCGGTGTGCGTTTCTTCGTGAAGTGGGGAGGATTTGCCGCGACGTTTAAAACACTATCTCTCCCGCTTCTTCAAGTCCGGCGTCGCTTTTTACCTTTCCTTTTACCACTGGCCACTTGCGGATCGACTCTCTCGTAACGGAAGAAAAGTGCGTAACGGAATTCACCGAGCAGCGTACACTGCGCATGTCCGATACGGAGCATTGCGCTCCTTGTTTCGGGCGCATATACCACGCAACACCTTTCCTTCTTTGTTACGCGCAATTGTTATCATTCCGCGTAAGTATATTTTTACACTTATTACGATCCTCTCGAAATTTATTACTCGTTACTCTGTACGCGAGCGTACAACTGTCCGCGGACGCGCAGCTTTCGAATTTACGAGAAGAGGCCGGCGCCGCCGTGGCCGCGACGAGCTTTGATTTTTCAAATTAATTCATCGCGTTACGCATCGTCCAACTGTAATTTCAATTTTACTATTTCGTTATTCTACCGTGTTCAAATTTCATCGGAAAATTAAGCATCGTTTAAAACGTCTTGCGATTCATTTAATTTCTAGCGACATTAGTCCGCCGACGCGCGGTTCTCGAGCTTACGGAAAGAAGCCGCGTCCAGCTTTGACTTCGAATTAATTTATTACGTTATCGCCTGTCTTCGAGTTTTAGCGTGATTAAATTTCAACGTTCGAAACGTCTTGCATTCCATTTAATTTGTAGCGTTAAGGAATTTACCGCCGTTTGAAATACGTTGCTATACTGAAGATTGGACAATGATTCTTTCATTCTTTCAGATCACACTATCGTAGTAGAAATTTATAATTCTTGCAATTTCTGATAGTCAATTTTTCACAGACTTGCACTATTTTAGTATTACATGGCTCTTCGTTAAAATGTATAAAATGATCGGTACCTTTCTTCGATAATTTATTCATGAAATTATGTACAAAGAATTACTATACATTCCTAACATAAAAATTAATCTATAAGTTGATCTTCAGTTTTCAGTGACCATGATCATTCATGAAAGTTGTATATACATTTTTAAAGCCTTTCACGATATAGAACAAAAGCTAGATTTATTGTATTCTTGCTCCACTTTAGCTACATTTGCCAGATACGAGTGTTCCAATTTTTTCTGTAACCACTCGGGCAACGGAGCATTCCAATTTTCTGGTGGTGCGTCCCGTTTCTCCCAGACGTCATTTGCGTAATGAGCACGTAACCTTTGTAGCCTACGTTTCTTCTCACTGTCTACTAAGCTTGCCTGTACATATAATAATATATTTCTGTTTACTAATGAAATTAAACATCTCGAGATTTTAATCAAAAGTTTCAACGTACGAATGCCTGTTCAGATTTATATTTGTCCCAAAGGTAACAATTTCGATAGTCAGTTTTCCATTGTGAGCAATCAATTGATTTTCCAAATACAAAGTATTGGTGAAACCGTGCTACTGTACTTTTACAGTCGTTATATTCCTCGTTATATATCTCACATGGTCTTACCTGAAACATTCAAAGTATTGAAACATAAGTTTCTTTACCGTACGATTATTTAGAAATAGCGTTTCGTATTTCATTGAAAAACACTATGCAACGTAAATTATACCATCCACTCGAATTCTCGCAAGTCTTCTTCTTTATCATTTTTCTTTTTCTCTTCATTAGATGTGCCTGGTTCATCAGGTTTGACTTTTTCATCAGGTTTGACTTTTTCTTCGACTGAAGGTAATTCAGTTGTTTCATTTAATTCGGGCATTTTTTATTTCTTTACGAAGATTAAGGTTATCGACTACGTTCTGTTTTAATCGCACAAACAGAAACAATGGTTTATATTTATAACTATTTACGAATGAGCAATGTATTGTGAATTTTAAAAAATACAACTATGGTGGATAGTTTTATGCAACAACATTACTATCATACTTATAAATTTCAATTATATTTAGCACAGTACCGTTGCCGAATGAATTCATTTCATCATAGCTACCTATATATACATGTAGTTATTCTTGTGTAAGAACACTGGTAAGAAGCAACGTGCTTTGCAGCGAGGGAGTTTACTTATCTATCTTTTGCATGTGATCACAGAGTATTCCTACAGAGACGCCTTCGAGTCCTTAATTTGTCACTTACAATTCTTATTGGAATCTTAATTACTAATTTCTTATTTTTAATACCAGAGTGGAAATGAGAATGCTCAACGCTCTAGCATAGAACAGAACCTACATCATTTTAGCACGGAACAGAACCCGCTTAGTTTTTATTACATCTGTGTCAGAGAAGAAATTTCGTTTCTGTAAATACACGGTATTCTCTGGTTGATATTATAAAATTTCAAATTTATCTTCGCGATGTGCTGTATCAGATTACTAAATTCTGCAACCAGTAGAAAAAAGTACGTGTGTGCACTGTCCAATCAGACTTGTATTCCTTGCACACTCAACTTGCTAGCCTGCGCACTCCGATATTTGCGCCAGTGATGTTCACACTGCTGCAAATATACGATTATTATATTTTAACTTTTATTAATAGTAATATACTATTTTGGAAATATTTTCAATTACTGTGAACCTTCAGTATATTTAATTTATTTTCTTGCACATCAGTCGAAAGTGTTCACTCGAGTATTGAGTGTCACTGGTTTCCGCCATTCCCTCCGCACCCCTGCAAACTATCCCGGACATATCATCTTGTTATGATTGTAGTTCCCGTTCTTGCCTTGAATTCGAAGACGTTTACGATCGTACTGTCGAAATTCGCGACTGCTGTCAGTTTCCTAACCTCTCCACTGACGAATGTCCCGGTGTTTCGTGTTGTGTTCAATTAATAGTGATTTATAACCACGTAACATGATGTCGCGATCAGTGCGTGCAGAGACTCGTAGTCGTGCCAAGGATGATATTAAGCGTGTAATGCAAGTTGTTGACAAAGTTCGCCATTGGTAACTCTCTTAAATATGTATTAGAAATGCGCGAGAAATTATTGGAAAATTTTCAGAAAAAGATGTGACAAAAGAATACAGTTAAACAGTATCGGATTGCTATAATGAATTAAAACTTAACAGAAATTTTACATTACACATATCGGCTGTAAACAAACGTCTCTAATTCTGAAAAATTTCACGTGTGTTTATTGAGTAAATAGTGTTCTTTGTCTGCTCTTTTAATAACAATCAAGAATATAACTTTTCTATCTGTTGTTCCAATATTGACCTGGAAAATGTATTTTTTCACTCGGACACTTTTATAGGGAGAAAAAATGGGTCACAATAGGGGAAACAACTATGAAGATTTACAAGTGGGTGCCCATTTCAACGCTTGATCAGGTGAGTACATCTTGCAGCGTATGTAATAGTAGGATATAAAAATGTTTTATTCTTTAGAAGAAGAAGGGAAAGACAGTTGCAGACAAAGAAAACGGTTTGCCAAGAAAAAGTGGATTAGATTCTTCAAATTCTAACTTTGGACTTACAGAAGATTCTAACACGTGTAAGTTAAATTATACTAGTGCACGAAACATTAATAGTTATGTATCGGATGTTCTAATGGATACAATACTTTTTGTCGCTTTAGGCTTCTCAACAGTTAGCGATTCTCAAGGATTAACAGACTTCTCAGCACATCTGGGATTTTCAGAAGATTCAAATTCACAAAATAGCGAACCAACATCTAAAAGGTTAAAGACTGATTAAAATTTATTCTGTGACTGTTATTTGAAAACTAAGGTATTTAGGAAATCATTTACATCTTTTACAAATTTGCACACGATAAAATTATCTTTAATCATAATTGTCACCGGATCTATTGGAAAAACTTCCTTCATTTTCAATTCTATTTCAGTTACAACTTTTATATATCGAAGAAAAGAATACTTTTATGATATTGATTATTTTTTTATATGTGCATTTGTTACAATTTTCATGTTTTAATTTAGAAACTAAAATTAATAATAGTTCAATAAAAAATTTGTGTTGAATGTTCAGTCCGTTTTATGATTTGTTTTGGAAAAAGTGAAGAACTCGAAGAAAAGTGTAAGATCTTATTATAGAAAGAAAACGGATTGTGCATTCTTAACAATCTTTGTGTCACCACAGTATTAGTTCATTCTTGAGGTACATATAACATTTTTATTTACTGAATAGTTGTATCTTAAAAAATATGATTACAAAACAGTGAAAGATTGTAATCATAAAAATGTAAAATAGATAATGGTACATTTATTTTTGCTGTAAAATAGTATCTCAAAAACCTTATATATATATATATTGTTACATTTACCTGTACCGTATTTGTACTTCTAAACATGATCATATGTTCAATAGTTTTTGGTAATTGACGATGATTGTACATAATTGAAATATCATTCTTTTGCAATTTAATATTCTAGGACAAATTTGCATTCCTTCAGATTATGTTATAGCACCGTGTCATGTACAAAATAGGCTTTGACATTTACAAATAAAACAATATAATTGTGAACATTTCAATTTACGTTTATACAAATTTTCTAAAATGAATAAGAAGACTGTTCATCAAATTATAATTGTCTTTATTTCTTTTGAGGATAATTATACTTAACATTTATAACACTGAGATATCTGTGTGTGTTTTGAAATAAAAATATTACATAAAGTAGATATTATAGCTTCTATACAATAACTATATTATATGAATTTTTATTTACAATTAGTTTAACTCTTTCCGTTTATTAGGCTGTGTACAGGAGAATATTCAATTGCGAAATGGAATTTATTATTCTTACTAGGGTATTTATTTTTATCAAGTTATACAAATCTTTTGTATTTAACACAGTACAAAACGTTTGCATTTAATGTATACAAAGAGATTAAAATTATATTAAGTTGTACAGATTTCTTAGAAGAGAATGTTTATATGAAAATGTAAAATAAAGAGTAATCTCCACGTGAAAATATTGTGCAGAGCTCTTGCAGTATTTTTAAGTTCCAACAATTAAACAAAGCATTTACCATGGTAAAATTTTTCCATCATGTTGAACGAAACATCCTGTATATTCTTCGGTTAATGTGCCTAATGTATTCAGGATATTATTTATACTAGTATCAAGATCCATTGGTGCATTGGGCCCTCCCATATCTGTACGCACCCATCCTGGATGCAAAGAAGTGACTAAGATTCCGTCTTCTTTGAGATCAACACTCATTGACTTTGTCGCTGCATTGAGTGCTGACTAAAAATTAAATAACATACCGAGTAAAGATATCTTAATTACACTGTTTAGCATTAACAGTTTAACATATTCAGTAGCATAAAATAATTCTATTAAAATATTTAATTATACAGAATAATTTGTAAGAAACATATGACTGAAACATTAATCTCACATGTATGTAAGAATTAAACATAGAAATTCACGAACCATTGTTCTTTTATATTTCACATTAGAAAATAAATAGAAATACTATAGAGATATATGTATAGACATTACCTTACTACATCTATAAGGATAAAATCCACCTGAAGTGTTTTCAGCAATGCTCCCAAGTGTAGAACTCATATTGATAACTGCAGACCTGTTGATGCTCATCTTTGACTTGTCTTCCCAATTGTTGGCTGCTATTTTCAGCAGTGGTAAAAGAGCCTTAAAATTGATAAAACTTATATTTTTACTATATAATTCATTATATTTCTACTAAATAATTCCTATCTAGGGATTATTTTCATTTACTAGTATTCACCGTCTTATTATTGTGTAATCTTATGAAACAGGCTTACTTTCGTTAACAAAATCGGCACTACAGTATTTAAGAAAAACGTTTCTGTGAGTTGGTTTTCTTTTACTAGGCCGAGTCGTGCGAACTTCGTGCTGATTCCAGCATTGTTTATCAAAACATTCAGCCCATCAGAATTCACAGTTTTGCTCACAGTCTTCACTATTTTGTCATAAGACTTTGTGTCGGTTAAATCTTAAACAAATAAAGTAAAAGTCAGCAATTGCTAGTCTGGTAATTATTAGGAAAGAGAGGGATGTAACTCTTTAGGTGATAGCAGTAATTAACAAGACTATAGGAGAATGGGAGACGAGACAGGTGTTGCTGTCGAGGTAATTAACTTGATATTTCCGGCAACATAAGAGGCCCATGCTCGTTATGACATTTGTCCCGTTTCTCAGATCTTGATCTTTTTTTTTTGTTGATACAGAAGGATCCTTTTAAAAATCCTTGGACAATTACGTTTAGGGGGTAAAAATTACTATTCCTAAAATTTTACAGACCAACACAATGTCACCTTTAATCTTTTTGAGTTTACATACTGTGGGAGGGTTTTACTAACAAGATTATGCCACCCAAGGTGGGTTATCAGTAAATAGTCACATGTGAAAGGTCATATTTGCATGCAGTTCTTCGTAGTAATAAAGTATTTAAACATTGATAATTCTTTTAGCTTGGTGTCAATTCTACACGCTAATTATCGCTAATTACTCGAATGACCTTAAACACTAAATAAAAGTGTATGATACATTACTATACATTATTTAAAAAAAAAAATGTACTATTCTTCATTCGTAACACTTATTAGTACACTACTAATTTGTATTAAATATTAGCAACTGAGATATTTTTTTTGCGGATTGTAAAATTGATGAAAATTTTCAATGTATTGCATTTTGAAGATACCGATTTGAAAAGAAGAGTTTCGAAGAAAGTACTAAGTTTTTTGTCTCGAAAATTGTAAAATTGTTACCAAGGATAATTTTGCGTCATCACATCCCGATTTATTTTGGTCGTTACGATATTTTACGTGTTATACGGAATGCATGGTCACGCGAGTGATCCTGTTGCATTGCTTATAGTATATTAACATAGCGAATGTTCTGCTTTGCGACTATAGCCCCTATTCTGATCAATACAACAAAGTTTTTCATACAGTGGCAGAAGTGAACAAGATTTGCTGCTACTACATTTCGTTCCCTTAGAAATATTAAATTTTCAACTCCTATTCTTACTTGCTTCGCCTAAAATTTACTTCGTTTGAAAGGGATCGGTAAGTTACAATATGTTTCTTCATTAATTCGTTGTCATCTGTGTTATTTACCGTTTCTAAATAATCGATGACAAGGCAGTATTTTTCTCTCCCTGCACTCATCTTACCGCAAGAGATTATTATAAACGTCACGGTAAGATTACGCGATTGTATTCTTTGTCACATACAATTCAATGTACAATTTACCCTGTTACTATTACAGAAAGGTGTTATTCTTTTATATATTTCGTCGTACTGACCTTTACAAATTTCTTATTTATAACGAATTCTTTCTTTTGTATTCCAAAATATTTTTCATCATGCCTGCTACTTTATTTTAAAATGCAAACATTCAGTTTTCTCGGTTCCTTTTCTCCTTCTTAGGAAACATGCATTCTGTTTTTTCTTTATTAATATATTTCGCTTCATAATCATTGAAACCCTCTGCGAGTGCAAGTACAATATTTCTACAATAAACTATCTCTCGCTCGTTCTGGCTCAAGGTTGTAATACGCGGCGCTCGATCCGTGTTAAAAAACGCTAGAGCACTTTGCTATCAGACTTCAAATCGACACGTATATCGATTAGACCGGTCCCACTGAAATTTTCTCATTTTCTCGATCGAAATCTCGCTAAATAGTAATGAAATTCTTGTCTCGTGTGAATCAGTAGTGGATAATTTCATCGCGGGGAACGTCTGCGCGGGATTTTCGCAATGAAATCACGTAGCGCGAAGAAGAAATCATGGTGTTTCAGCTGTCGAGAGAAATCGCAAACCGTGGACTCGGATTCGGAGAGCGACCAGGAAACGAAAGATCGCGTTCCGAACGAAAATTTCGAAAAACCTAATGACAGTTTGGGTAAGCGTTCAAAAGTAATATCGCTGTGCCGTAACACTGTCGTCGTTCCTCCAGGTTTGTTATCGGATTATATGGACGAATGCTTTGGTTCACAATACGATAAGTGCACCAGCGATTAGCATTTTTACAATAGCTATCAATTATTTCGTATAATTGCGTTCTGCATTTTTCACATGCTCTGCCATTGCACGAACAGAGATTTCCTTCAATGCGAAATATTCTTCGAACGTACGTATACCTTATTTGTTTACTCTCGAGTTCAACTAAAAATATTTGAAAATGCATTTCATTGTGCTTTATTATGTTTTATAATAAACTATTAATTCATGAAATCATCTGCATTTTAAAAATATTTCTTTAACTCCAACAATTGACAGATTACTCATTTTTTTTTTAAATATTCCAATTAACTACTTTTTTCATTAAGCTTCAAAATTAATTGTTGTTTCACAGACCGTTGTTGCGTTTGTTAATGTACGTCAACATAAATCATGTTTGTAAATATCCTACTGTTCTGTCGACAAATATGTTGTATCATTGTCTAAGTCTAGTCAACAAGTCTTGCACCATTAAACATCATTTCTATGACTTCGATATCAGTTTAAGTGCCAAATCATTTGAACTGTTGAAGGTGATTGCATTCGATCTTTGGATAATATTTTTTACAGAAATATATATTGTGTACTGAATTTTTATAAGAATAGAAATAAATTCAGATAGTGGAACAATCACTTTTCTGATAACAAATATCACTAATTTAAACAAAAATCAAGAATACTGATAATTTACTTGAATATTTATGAATCTTGTCTGCATTTTCATTATAAATTGTTATTGTCAAATTCCGGTCGACCAAGTAGAGGTAAGTATCGTATAAAAAAATATCTGTTGTCAAAGATGTTTTGGATAAGAAAGTGCCTACCTGTGAGTAAACTACATTTCGCAAATTCAAATATTTGGCCACGTATAATATTTGTACGTAAATCCCTCAATTTAATCAAAATTCTGTAAGATATAGATACGAAATGTACAGGGTGTCCCAATTTTTTTAGCAGCATAAATTAACTACAGAAATAAACGTAAAGCACAATAATCCAGAAAGGAATGTTTACATTATTCATTGCGAATGTTCAGGAATACTATGTCAGATAAAAACTATCACTAGCTGAAGGACGTAAGAATTAAGTTGAAATAAGTCGCGCGCGCGCGGTTTTCGTTTTGGTAATGAGTTGAGCGCACAAGATTAAAATTAAATTCGTGAAAAAAATATAATCCTCGCATAATTTAAACCATAGTCGAGTATCAATAATAAAATTAACAACTAACGATCCAATTAATCCATTCCAATGATTAACCTATATTTATTATTAAGTTGTAATAAATAAAGAGCTGAAATCAATAGTATATAATTCATAGATATCTGACGATCAATATCAAAGCATAGATCACCAAACTATTAATGTCACAGATTGCTTTATACGATAAAAGTCGTTAATCTAGGTGTTCTATTTACTTGAAAGCATTTATCAATGTGACATCATACTCACCTATCTCTATAATATGAACATTTTTCGATACCTCGGCTATTGCGGATAATTCCTGAAAAAAAGAGATAACGTTCTTTCTCATTACAGTCGAAATGCTGCTGTAAAACATTCTGCGGGCGGTAGGTGTAATTATCAATGATTTAACAGGTACAAGTCCTTGAAACAATCTAACCTACGAATGATGCAATGAATCCATCAATTATTCAAGGACGTGCAAGTAAGCACGCGTTGCAACACACAGTCGCAATATGTATTTAATTGGAAAAATTAGGAGAATTGAAAATCCGATCTCGACGAAGAAAGATCCACCATTGTACCGTCTTCGGTAGCAGTTTTCATGAGAGTCGATCCGGCAAAATTCTCGCGAATGTGAACGGAGCCGGGTAAACCGGTTTCTAAAGCCCGTTCTATAACGAAATCCGCGATGACTTGCACGTCATCGGTTACTTGCGTAATCGAACAACGCGCATTGTATGAGTCACTATAAATCGGACTTAAAACTCGTGTGCTTGTAGAAATCGTATAACAGATGGCGGTGAATGAACGAAGTCGGCGTCAGTTCGCTCTTGTCTTTCAGTCTCAAGAAATCGTGCAGGTTTAGTGTGTCGAGTTTGTTAACGTTCTCTCGGAAGGAAGATTTATTCGTTCGTATTCTGATCATAACGTGGACTAAATATATCGGTAGAGGAAATCGACAATGGCACCGATTGGTAAGTTCAACTTGCGAAACTGGACCGGCCCGTTGCGTAATGTCTTTTTTTATTCAGTTTGCGGCTAATCTTACCCTTGCTTTATTCACGTCTCGACAAGTCGCGAAAATATTCTGCGGCGGTTGCGGCTGGTTCACCAAGTGTTTCACCAGGCCCAGGCCCAAACCGCGGTTACAGCCGGTGATCAGGATCGACTTCATTGTCGTTCGTGGATTTTTCTTCGTCTATATTATTGTGTACGCGATACTGTAATAAGTGCGGTTCTCGTGTAATTCTCTTCGTGAGCCGAGAAACACGAGTGTCATCGGGGTGACGTCACGTGGCCGTGATCAGCTCGCAATAATCATGGCGACGTTAACACTGCTCGCGAGGCTTGTGTCATTTCGTTCTGCACACGCTAAATTGCGCGAGTTACCGTGGTCCAAGTGTAAAACGTTACCATATGGCCAAACAGTGATGGCTTGTATGTGCAGTGAGTGTCCTGATTCATTGCTATTTATTTGCGAACGCGACAGAAATTATCCGTTATTGTCGATCAGCTGAATTGTTTTGTGTTGTTGACAGTCGGGCCGACTCACCGGCAAGGTTAAAATCGATTTCCACGAACTAACGCGACTTTATCGATTCGTTTAAGAACTGGTTGCTTATATAAAAAAGGATTCATCCTTCGTTTCACACGAATGTCTTTCCCATTTACTTCCGCGAAGAGAATAGTAATGTTACATAACCTCTCTTCCATAATAGAAATCTTCAGTTTTTTAACAACATCCCCTTACTCAACGGAGTAACAAACTTTTCAAGCATTGTTTCTGATTTTTAACCATTGTTTCTTTGTTTTTTTTTGTAGCGGATCAGAAATTCACATACGATTTACTGGTAATTGGCGGTGGATCCGGTGGATTAGCAGCAGCAAAAGAAGCAGTGAATTTGGGTGCAAGCGTCGCAGTCCTTGATTACGTGACACCGTCACCACAGGGTACAACATGGGGTCTGGGTGGCACTTGCGTGAATGTTGGTTGTATACCGAAGAAGCTGATGCATCAGGCTGCTTTGCTTGGAGAGGCTGTTCATGTATGCTCTTCTGTTTTTTTTTTATTGTGAACATGATTTATTTATCTGAAACCTGTGTTTGATCTCACGTTCTCATTTCTTTTTTTTTAGGAATCAACTTTTTATGGTTGGCAATTGCCGGATCCAAAAACTATCGTACACGATTGGGAAGCATTAAGAACTGCTGTGCAGAATCATATAAAGTCTGTGAATTGGGTAACACGTGTTGAACTTAGAACAAAGTTAGTATTGTTATAATCTTCTTATAAACCTTCCTATATCGCGGTACTCTCATATAATGGTACTTTTATCCTTATTACAGAAAAGTTGAATACTTCAATGCACTAGGATACTTTAAGGATGAGCATACAGTATTAGGGAAAATGAAGAATGGGGAGGAAAAGGTATTTACAGCAAACAAAATTTTGATCGCTGTAGGTGGTAGACCAAAATACCCTGATATTCCTGGTGCTTTGGAATATGGAATAAGCAGCGACGACATTTTTAGTCTAAAAAAGGCTCCAGGAAAGACGCTTGTTGTTGGTGCAGGATGTATCCTTTTTTTTCCCATGGAAACTAGGACTATTAATTATTCACTTTTATTGATATCGTATAAACAGTGATTTTCCTTAATAAATGAATAGACATTGGTTTGGAGTGTGCTGGATTCTTGAATGGTTTAGGATACGACGCAACGGTAATGGTTCGTTCCATCATTTTAAGAGGATTCGATCAGCAAATGGCAAACATAGTTGCTGCTGAAATGGAAAGGCGCGGTGTACACTTCATTTACCAGGCGAAACCCTCGAAAATTCAAAAGCAAGACGACGGCAGGCTTCTTGTACATTGGGTCGATAAGGTATGATCTCAAAGATTCTGTCAAATAAATAAAGTCCACATGAAACTGTAAATTACTTAAGCGTACTATAAACTGAAAATTATATTAGGACGGACAATCGCATCAAGATGTTTACGATACTGTTCTCTTCGCTATTGGGCGAAAAGCACTTACGCAAGAACTGAAACCCGAAAATGTCAACCTTAAACTCGTTGAGGATTCTGGGAAGATTGATGCAGTAGATGAACAGACAAATGTTCCAAATATATATGCTGTCGGCGATATCCTTCATGTGAGTTTATGCTCGAGTTATTACAATAATGCATTCAAAGTTAATTTAAATATAAAGGGAGAAATTCATTAAACAGTTGAGGTAGCGAGTTTTAACAAAAAATATATGTATATTCTAGAAAAAACCGGAATTAACACCCGTTGCTATACATGCTGGGCGATTATTGGCAAGAAGATTATTTGGAAATTCAACTGAACAAATGGATTATATAAACGTAGCGACAACAGTGTTCAGTCCTTTGGAATACGGCTGTGTTGGTCTCAGCGAAGAAGCTGCGATTGCAATTCATGGAGAGGATAAGATAGAAATTTACCACATGTATTACAAACCGACAGAATTCTTCATACCACAGAAGGATGTCACTAACTGCTACCTGAAAGTCGTTGTCCTCAGAGGCGGTGACGAGAAAGTGCTAGGCCTGCACTTCGTCGGTCCCCAGGCAGGCGAAGTCATTCAAGGCTTTTCTGTTGCTATGAAGTATGTATTAATTTTTAAAAGAAATCGTAAGCACAATAAATAATCCGAATAATTATGATAATAAATGATTATGATTATTTTTTTCAGATGTAACTTAACATTCCCAAAATTGAAAGAAACCGTCGGCATTCACCCGACAGTCGCGGAAGAATTTACTCGTGTGAACATCACCAAACGTTCAGGACTTGACCCAAAGCCGCAAAGCTGTTGCAGTTAAAGTGCACATATTTTTAAGGGCCTCCTACTGAGATATTTGAATATTTTTAAGTATGATCTCAGTAAATGTTCTATGTGCTGATTATTTGCCCTGGATCTATCGAAACGGGCTTCAAACCGAAAATATTTTTTTACGGAGGGCAAAATAGGAGACTTTTTAATATGTTACAGTATTTTGGACAAGAAATTGTAGAGCAATTTGCGACGCACAGCGTCATATAAGATATTTGCTTCCTTTGAAGCACGTACTAAATAATCTGCGATGTTGTACCTACAGCGATTTTTATAAGTATCATTTTCCCGGTAACAATATATTCCGATGTATACATTCGAATGAAAATAAATAACCACACCGTTAAAATTATTTCCAATTTGTGTATAATTTATTCAATAATAATACATAGATTTGCTAGCTCTGCAGTTTTATGGGATTTAGAACATAGAAACCAGAAATTCCAACTATCAAAAACATGTCCAGTCTGATACAAGTATACACTGCCGCTCAAAAGTATGTGGACACTGCCTTAATTCTTATAACTACCTGAAAAAATTATAACATTTTTGGTAAATTTGATTTCCAAATTTGAGTAGTTAATTGCGAACGTATTTCTACACTTAATTCGATTCTTTTGGTGGTCATCGTGCTTTCACAAATATTTAAAACGTTACGCTCTTATCTAATGA
The DNA here is from genome assembly GCA_028454225.1 of Lasioglossum leucozonium. Lineage (NCBI taxonomy): Eukaryota > Metazoa > Arthropoda > Insecta > Hymenoptera > Halictidae > Lasioglossum > Lasioglossum leucozonium. Next base: position 7,577,070 of record CM052205.1, on the reverse strand, counting down.
TCTCTTGAGGTCAGTCAGTGGTCAGCCACTGGTTAGTCACTGGTCAGCCACTGGTCAGACACTGGACAGCCACTGGACAGTCATTGATCATCCTCAGGTCATCCTGGTCCTGGTCCCGGAGTCGGACCGCTCCTGCCGGAATCCCCGGCTCGACTGACTGACTGACTTGTGACTCGACTGACTTGAAGAGTGCTCGCCTATATTTCAAGCGCACCTGCGCAGTTATGTGAAATTTTCCCTACTCCATCTAAGTCGATTGATTTCGATCGCCGTAATAGTAATCATTGATAAATTCATTATTGCCGGCTGTTTAATGTTTATAACAATTCCTTTTGCGAACGATGTCGACAAGCATTCCCTTGACCATCTAATGCTTTAGTGAAAGTAGGAAACAGAACTCGAGGTACAGAATAACTTTAAAATTTATTATTTTGAATTGGTTAATATGTTTAACAATTCCTTTTGCCAACGATGTTGACATGCACCCCCATGACCATCTTGCCGTATTTTTGTTTGATTCTGGGCAATGCTCTTGCCTCTTTTTTCTCAAGTGAAAAACAAGGAAAGACATACCAAATCGCATCTTAGCAACGCAAACTGATGCGTCCAGACACAGCAGGAAGTTACGACAAACGGAGTGTGGATTGCAAAACGCTGCGTCCAGACGCTCTTAGAAGATCCCACCTTTACCTTTAGCGGTCAACTATAATGTTTGACTGTGAGGGATGAAACCCTAGTAAATTTTGGAAAATTAATATCCTCACGATGAAGCCACTGTATGTGTTTTCAGGTGAATTCTATATTTTTGGAACACCCTGCAAAACAATTGTCGACTGTCAATCACAAATGTTAATATGTGTTGTATATAAATTTCTCGATTATTGCTGTGATCGATCATCACCGATTAATTCGTTACAACTTTAATTTTTTATTGTGAGCATGCACCATTTGATTGAATCGTCGAAATTGAAATTTCATTTACAAACAGATAAAAAGAATAAACAGTTTTACGAGGTATCATTTACATTGATTACGAACTGTGACCTTTATAACCAATTCTGATTGTGATTATACCAAGAATATAAAAAGCGTATCGGAGGCTATAAAAGCGTGGAGTAGGGACTGTACAAATTTAGTCTGCAAAAAATTTCCGCTGCTATATTTTACAGTGTAAACGACATAGGTTAATAAACAATTAATTCAACGTAGCGTGTAAGCTGTATTATGTTTAAAATCCATTTTTAGAAGTTACATTGGAATTTAATTGCGTGAGTGTTAGAATATAAAATTCATTTCTATTATTATTAGAATTAGTCTTAATAAATTATTTACGTTTGCGAACAAACCATTCGCTTACCAAATAATCATTAACACCAACGATCTTAACGCAAAATTGGCGAAATAATGGCTGAGATCGAATGCATGCATTTTGTTTAGAATATGTTTCAATAAAATGGATTTATTATACGAATGAATTCAATTCTTTTATGTGGCATACGTTTTGTTCTAAGCAATTTGTATAATATGTAATAATGCATCTAAAATGTGTATCAGAATTAATTGATTTCCATGAACAAATAATTTAAAATCGAAAATGTGACTTTACTTAATTTAGCGTTAAAGTATGAAAATGAAAATACATAAATTTGTTGCACATGGATGATATGGTGAATCAGATAACATATTGTCACTATCGTATTTAAGCTTATTACGATAAAGAGCTTAGACTTTGACTTGGAAGAAAAAGATAGCAACATTATGTTTAATCTTTTGTAACGTAAAATCTCTTTTTATCAACATAATGAAATGTATGCTACGTATTAAGAGATATAAAAAAAGATTTTGTTTTAAATATTTTATATTCATAAATTTTTCAAATAATAAACTAAACAAAAACGTGACGTACTTCGTACCATGTTTTTCGGTACCAAAAAAATACTCGTGTAAACATTTAATCTCTCTTTCGCGATGCGAACGCACGAACAGTTTTGTTTACATTCTTTCAGTTCATCTTTTAAGGTTTCGTAATAGAGATAATATTTTTCTCAATTTGTCATATCTGATATTATGAAACAGTATGATCGTATTTTCTTGTAACAAGAGAAAGCAATGACGTGTGTGGGTTTCCGCAACAACAGTACGAAATTTTTGTTTATTTCTAAATTTATCTCCAACGAAAAATTGATAAAATTATTCCATGATTCCGCCGAACTATTTTCATTATCATCTCGAATAATAAAAAATTGATGTCATTTACATATATTCCGTAAACTTTTGACTTTAGATAAATTGTTAGTGAGCACTTTCCACTATGGATTTTAGTTATCGTCAGAGATTATAGTTTCGAGTATACATATGTATTTAGGTATTAAACTATGGATAAAGACAATTTCAGATTCCAAATATCTTTTGCGTCATGTATCTAGGCAGCACGTGTTTATCGATGATAACTTTTGCAATTTAAATATACAAAGTATACATTAAGTAAATAGAATGATTAATGTTTGTAATGGTCAGAAATATTTGAAAAGAAACAGGAACAAAATTTTTTTTGGATAATTAATAATTATCTGAATTGTTTACTGTAAAAAAGATACGAATGCATGTATCAATTTTTGTATACTTGAGATTACGGTGTACAAGCGACTAATAATGTTAATCGTTATAACAATCTTCGAACAACATACTTATTCAGAAAGCGTTCATTAAAATAATCTCTTCCTTAATAAAAAAAAATAAATCAAGACAATGAACTCAGAAATTTACAGTTATTCAATGTATTTTATAAATTTTATCAGCGGATAAACAATCTTATCGAGAACGGTGCAGCAAAATTACGAATCAACTTCTCTTTATATTGATTACGGAATGTGTTTATTATTATTTTACGTTGATCACACTCGTGAAGTACTGCAACAAACGTGATATTTCCACATTTGGGTCTATTCCCAGAAAATTAGGTATGCTTAAATCTAACATCAATGTTTTATTTGTTGTACTGGGTTATCGTTGCCGGGTCAAAGTGCGTCGTGGCAATGAACCTCTTTCACGTATATAAAGATTATGCACTGGCCAACTAGAGGCAGTCAATTTGTTGACGGTGCCGCATTCACTTTTCAAGGGTGCTGTTTCTCGGATGTTAGATTTACACGTAGAGCTATGATATCGTTTTAACAGTACATGATAAGACGAAACAGGAGAAATAGAAACAAAAACAGTCAAAAATACGAGAAAGATCTGCGAAGAATGTACACGTATAATTTGTGCTTTCTGGTCGAGTGAATTTTATCGAAACGCGGAACCTAGCTTGTAAATTGGTGAAGGTACGTGCGAACATTTCTTTTTTTTCCAGATTTGTTACATTTTTGATAGCCACGTAGGGGATTTTAAAATTAGCCGTCTGGAGTCACGTACAATTTAGATACTATTATACTTGGCTCAGCAATGTTTATGACAGATCCGATAAAAATTAAATTATCATTCCCTCCGTTTACACGAACGTTCAATAATAACGTTAGTAATTGTATTGCGAGAGGCGCGAGAAGTCGTTGCCATCGCTTTCAATAGAGCTTTTATAATATCGATCGATAATTCTAGAGAGTTCGGGTCGCATGTTTTGTAATTCCGAGGATAGATAGGAAATATGACAAAATACTAAATTCTTGTTGCCTTCGATAAAATACGTATCGAACGGTAATTTTCGTCAATTGACTTGTTCTGTAATTCTCTGGGTAGACAGAAAGTGTTGTAAAATACTAGGGTAAGTGGCTACAATCATTATTAATTCTCCCATTCGTAAACGACAACAAAAATAAGCGGTTTACAAAAATTTCTATTTACAAAAAGACAGTTTTGAAGTACAATTTTTAGTTAAATTCTCCTTATTATTTATTGTACAATACGCATGTTCCTCGAGATACATAAATTTGTATAATAATTATTGAAATTTTTGATTTTGTTAAATAAATGATTGATTTTGTATATGTATGTACATACAATATGTACCGGGTGTTCGTGTAATTAAAAAGCCATTCTATTGTTCGCAAGCAATGCAATGGTGTCTGTAACTATTTTTTATCTGCATAATTCTTTCAGAAATTAATCTTTTAATTGTATTTTCTGTCGCAGGACGATCGTGAACAGCGCCATGTCTAAAGTCGAGAGTTCGGTACCGGGTCTCGTGGAGCTTCCTGGTAGAAACAACCTAATAAGAACGCCTTACGCATTTCTCGAAGGGAGAAGAGCTGTAGATGGTGCAGAAGGCTTGTGGAGAGTTAGAGAAGGTTTGTATGATTTGGAGGATTTCGCCAAGTTTCATCCTGGAGGGCCAGAGTGGATTGAACTCACTAAAGGGACCGATATAACAGAACTTTTTGAGGTAACCTTTTAATTAATAATTTCTTGAATACTAATTATTCAAATATATAGCGCTATTTATAAAAATATATTATATGAGCTAAATTTATATAAATATACAATATCTATTAGCGGAACGCCTGATCTATTTAATTTGAGAGTGGTAGATTAATAATTAACTTTGATATACATATGATATTATAATAGCATCTATCAGATCGAATATTTTCGCATTTTTGGATATCTTCAAAAATGTTAGCACGTGAATTCAGATCAATCAAGATTACTTTGAGTCTGCCTTACGAACATGATAAGATTGGTGTCAGTGATCGTTCGATCCATCAGATCAAGAACATAAATATTGCTTGAAAGATATCGGGTTTGCATTGTAAATACGATTGGATCGATGTTTGATGTCGCTAAACGTTTAATCGTTCGTTACGTATTTGATTTCGTGCTGATCTAGATGTGTCTGACCACTGATAAGTATCTTCTACTTACGTGATTTCATGTGTATACTATAGGTCTGGGTTAGGTATTTGGGTTTGTATTTTACAAGAGAAAAATTATCCGGTTGTGTGCGTTCGGTATTTAAATAACCCGGCTGAGCATATTTTTCTGCTATTTTGAAACACACTTTTCATTCGTTAGGAATCTTAGAAATTATTACCGCATGCAAAAAAAAAACTGAACGACGTGGTCGAAACTGAAATATATATTTTTACTTGAAAATGTAATTTTCACAAACTACAAGTAATTGATTACTGTAGTCGTAAAGTAAAAATTATCGATGATATACACGTGTTTGAGTTCGTGTAATGTTTGATACACGTGTACACATGTATTTCAGGTACACGTGAAATGGGGATCTCTAATGTATACAACGAAATAGTTGCATTAAGATAAAAACAGCAATTATCGAAAATTACGTCGCCACACGTGTGCCATTTTATCGCATAATTTATTATACGTGTAATCAGTTTTCTTTTTCCTGGCGTTTGCATATATGTATCTCATATCGCATCTAGCGAAAATATGGAAAAATCGGAAAGTAATTGACTCGTGAAGTGTTTAACATGTTTGCGCGTATCTGAATTGTTATTCCGAAGTAGGTATTCGGTAGTTTAATGGATTCACGAGAACGTTTCACAATTGAATGAGTCAGGAGTCAGGGGTCTAAACCTCTGAGCAGTATAAACACGCGTTTACTTTATGTATCGCTGTAACGCGCAAAGGAAATGTGCTTGTGTAATGTCTGTTATATTTTTACATTAAATTAACACATCGTTTGCGCTGTTAATGTTAAAAATAACTTTTCGTTTTCTGTAGTCGCATCATCTGACCGATAAGGCTCCAAGAGTACTATCCAAATATTATATAAGAGATGCAGTTACACCAAGATCGATACCACTGACATTCGAACCGAACGGATTCTATTGCACATTCAAGAAACGTGCGCTCGAGGCGTTAAAAGATGTCGATTTTCATAATTCATCGGTGAAGTCGAACGTAATTGCTGACTTTCTTGTCACCACTTCTATTGTCCTCAGCCTACTTTCAGTCTCTATGCAATCTTACTTAGTCCTCATTGCCGCTGGTAAGTGCGAAAAAATTAGAATTACAATTAGCAATCAATTCTAAAAAAAAATTTCTTTTTTCTCAAAAATTTCCTATATAAAAGGTACTCATCAATTTTTGTAACGTCTCTAAATTGTAATTTGCAATAAAACATGTCTAGACCAATTCTAAAACACAGAGAAGATCAATAAAAATATATTTATTCTTTAAAAAATTTTTATAAATCGAAGAGCATGTAAAATTGACAATCTACATATCCGTCTTTGTTAACGTTTGTTTACAATGACTTTATAATTTAATTGACCTGATCGCGTGGGATCGAATAAGATTCATTGCAAATTACTTCAGAGACCTATATTGTTCAATTGATACCGCCATTTTCATTTTTAGGAATTTTTCATACGTGGACAACAATAATCGCTCACAATTTTTTCCACATGAGGGACAATTTCCGAATGTACTATTTCGATCTGAGTGCAATGTCGTCTAAGGACTGGCGCATAACGCACATCATGAGTCATCATAGTTACCCAAATACTATGTGGGATTATGAGATTTATGTGACCGAGCCTTTGCTTCCATGGCTGCCAAATAAGAAAAAAAGTGTGTTTGGAGCTTTCCTCAGCCAAATTTTCAGTCCCTTGGTCTGGGCATTAGTCTTCATCGGTCAATTAATTAAACGGTTTGTGCAGAACTTTTCTTTTTTTTTCTTTCCAACTTTAATACCAATTTTTATTTCTGAGAACCCATCGATTCGTTGCATTTTCACGCTCCGATTTTAATAACAAATTACATTCGCTAACAGCTAATATTATAAACTATAATTCGTTGCTGATATGTCACAGAAAAAGATATTTAACATCGCATATTTGTTAGATCCTAGTGTCAGTAAACTACGAATATATAAAAGTAGTATCAGCAAATTACAAAAATATAACAGTAGCATCAGCAAATTATGAAAATATAAAAGTAGCATCAGTAAATTACGAAAATATAAAAGTATTCTAGTATCAGTGAATTACGATAATATAAAAGTAGTATCAGCAAATTATGAAAATATAAAAGTATTATAGTATCAATAAATTATGAAAATACAAAGGTATTCCAGTATCAGTAAATTACGAAAGTATGAAAGTATTCTAGTATCAGTGAATTACGAAAATATAAAAGTATTCTAGTATCAGTGAATTACGATAATATAAAAGTAGTATCAGCAAATTATGAAAATATAAAAGTATTATAGTATCAATAAATTATGAAAATACATATAAAGGTATTCCAGTATCAGTAAATTACGAAAGTATAAAAGTATTCTAGTATCAGTGAATTACGAAAAATATAAAAGTAGTAGTAGTAGAACAGATTAAGAAATCGCGCTTATGTTTCAGGTACTATTCCGTAATTTTCGAGTACAAGTCGTTCGAATTCCGTGACACGTTGCCATTCCTGTTTCCTATATCAATGTGTTTCACCGCGCCGAGTATCTACGTTGCTCTGAAATACTGGATGCTGCTTGTTATAATCAGCAGTTTTCTATTCTCCATGATTGGATTTAACGCAGGCCATCATCATCCGGTCATCTTCCACGATGGCGACGAATTCAGGTTTGTTCTTGTCATGATAGATTGAAAGTGAATTAGACAATGTTTCGTTTATAAAAGTTCTTTAATGCACCTTTAGCTTCGTGAAAAATTCTAAACCTTTGCTTAAACAATAAAACACGTTTTTCCAGGCCTGACCTTGACTGGGGCCTGCTGGAATTGGACGCCGTCAGAGAACGTAGAGTGATCGACGAGTCAGACTTCCTTGTGCTGACCAACTTCGGCCAGCATCATTTGCATCATCTGCTGCCGACTGTGGACCATACTTATCTACCTCTTTGCATCGATGCGCTCGAGAAGACGTGCAAAGAATTCGGCATCAGCACAGAGAAATTTACGCAATGGGAACTCGTCAAAGGCCAGTTCCAGCAGCTGTTACGCAGGGAGCCGAAGAAGAATCACAGATAAAAAGAGAGACATTGATTCTGTAAAAGAAGACTGAATGTGCGAACCGTAATGCCCGATTGAATAGGAATACTTCAATGAATAGCCGGAGTAGCTTTAAATCTTTCCCGAGCGTTCTGTAGTAAATCTTCACGATTGTTGTAACACGTGTGCATAAATATTATGGGGTATAGTTGTTTGGTATGAACGATACCGCTGAAAATATATTGTTAAATCTGTTTAGCACCTCTTTTTACTTAAGTTAACACTTAACGTCACAGCTTTGCTATAGTAAATACGCATTTTAATCCGCTTTTGTATATTTTGAGCACAGCTATAATATGATATGTAATAAAATAATGCTTAAAATATCAGCTATCAACACATTCTGTATTCTGATAGATTCGGATGGAAGTTTTAAACACGGTCCGTACGTACACACGAATCTGCTTATTTTTTGAACATTCTAGATTATTTATAATAAATTAATGGAGAGTCCTGAGAATTTGCTCCCACGCCTACGGGAAACAATCGAGGGTTCACGAAGTTGTATCGTGTTCGTTTTAAAAAATGTCAGTGATATGTTGGTAGAAGTTTTGTAAAGAATAATAGTTCAGAACAATAAAGTTTTGTCACGGTGTTGAGCAATTCTTTCGGCAGTTGTGTTCACGCTAATCGGTCGAGTATTTGTTGCTGTTGAAAACAATTTTGCGTATATTCACCAAGTTTTTGATGCTTCGGCGAACGATCGCTCACCCGGGACGAAGAAATTATAGGGATTCTGATCAAACTTGGTGTAGAGAAAGAACAAGCCCGGCATATAGTTCTTAACTTTATTTATTGCTTATTTACTTTAATAAATACATATTTCGGCTCTCTTTATAAATTACAATTAAGTTTATAAGGATAGGATTATCATTTGGATGACATGTATAATATGCGCGCCGCCGCGCCGTGCAAATCCGCGACTAGCGTTACATTTATTCGTTGCTCGTCTTCTCATAACGTGTAATCTCGTTCGTTTAATTTTTTTGTTCCGTTTGATATTCTTTTTTCTTTGGTAGTGGATATATATATATATATATTTTTCTTCAACGAGTTTGATTCGTCCGCTTGATTCGCGCGTATGCCAGTGTGCACGTAGCTACGTTGTTTTGTTTTTTAGTTGATTATCCCCTTTTGTTTAAACGTTTCCCGTAATACATATACATTTTTCATACTGGTTCTCGTCGCCTCCTCGTATCCTCGACCGCTCGCATTTATTATATTTACCTTTCTCACGGTTTCTCTCTTGCTCTCCCACTCTCATTCTTTTCATTCTCTCTTTCCTCGACCGTCAGCGCGAGTGGTGAAGATCTAAGATTGCATCTGATTTGCTTTCCGCCCCACGTTTCCCCTGATTCGTGCCCAAATAAGTTAACATTACGATATTAATCTATCTATATATATTAGTGTATTTCACCAATGTTCAAAAAAAAAGAAAAAAACGAGGAACGCGTTTTGTCGCGCGCGCGTGTGTGTTTGTGTGTGTGTTGTCTTATCCTCGTTCACAATTATATATATTTTCCATCATTTTTTTTTCCCTCCCCCATTTCGATGACTAGCTGGCAATAAATGTTCAATGACCAAGCACGGACATGTTTCTCTCGCGTCGATGAAAGTAAAGATCGTGAAGAGTGGGTACCATCGTACGTGTGTAAAGGTGTGTGGTGTATATATATAATAGGTGTGAAGATGATGAGGTGAAGTTTTACATTTAGCGAGATGACACAGATGAAAGTTCGCTCGTTGCGATTTAATCCCTTCTTCGTTGTTTTGTTTGCTTGTTTTTCTTTTTGTTTGTTTGTTTGTTTGTTCGTTAAGCTATTGCGATCGAGTCTCTAACGGGTATTGTTGGTCGCGTCGTCGATCTTTACAGTTCACCATCGGGCTGCAGGTCGAAGCGTGGCGGGAATGCGGAACCATCCAATTGGGGTTTGAACGCAGATCGATGTGGCTGGAAAAAAATAATAAACGAACGTCTATTAGCGTGCGCGTCTCGCATGATCTTCTTTCGTGGACTAGAACGGCTGGCGGAAAAGCTTTGACAATTACGTCTGTGTCCACGGTGAACGATCAAAGACGTCTTCGTGAACGCGAGCGAATTTCTAGTGGCGAGATGTATACTTGAGAAAGGATGTGCTGGAAGATCTCCAAACGATACAACGTACATTGCTTTTTTTCTTTAGCGATGGGATCGAGCTTTGTCGAACTTTTATACGGCCGTTGTCTTTCGTTATTGGAGCTGTCGAGAGAATACTAATCCAGAACATGGCTGAACTTTCACTGGGGGGGGGACCAAAAATTGTCAACCTTCTGTTTTAATGTAATATGTAATTCGACGGAATCCAAGTTTGAGGAGTTCACCAGTTTGAAAGTTCTACGCGAGTGAAGTTGCTCGATTTCCAACCGCGTTCGAGAAGTTAGAACTCCGCGATACTGGTCTTCAGACACAGGGGCGGGCACGATCTGGGTTAGATCTTGGTTTCCGCGCACCAGGAATTAAAGTTTTATCATTTTACCGTCGAATCGTACAATGTCACATTCAGAAAAGTTGAAAATTTTTGGTCCCCTTAGCGAAAGTTTAACACGGAATATTTTTCTATCTGTCAAGGAGATTTAGCCATCGAGAGCAAGGGTTAATTCCGCTCTCGATCCCATCCCTAACAAGGATCGAATGACACTATACGAGAGAAAAAAAAAATAAAAGAAAATTACGTTTATGGGAATCAGGTGACACGTTTCCTGTGTCATTTCTGCCATGATTGGAAGTGATTGGCCTTGCACTCGGAAAACAACAATGGATGCCGAACGAACCGAGGGTTCTGATGCCTCCCTTACGTATCCGACAAAGTCCCTTTGCCCGTTCAGTACGCAGGACAAAGCGTGATCGAAACGATTACGAGAAAACGAAAAATGAAAACAACGAAGAAAACAAAAAAAAAAAAGAAAAAAGAGTTAAACTGTATTATTTCGACGCTCCTTTCTGTGCTAATGGACCAAGTGAACGCGTACGTGCGCGCGTTCTAATAGTCGCGTACGTGTAACTTGCGTCGCTAGTCAAGCAAATCACTGATCTAATTTCTATACACAAGGATCCGCTTACGAGCTAAATCGTGAACTTGTAGTATATCGGGGAATGGGTGATGCACAACGTTAATCAATGTCGAGGACGAAGCTTTATATTTGTAAGGTTTTGCTTCCAGTAGTGTTACGAGCTTGTCACACAGGATCAAAGAAAAAGAAAGTATAGAAAAGAAAAACTAAAACGACATAGACGATTGATTGTGGGGGGCGGGGTGGTGGGGGTTTCGCGACAGTTTTTGTCTGTAGAGAATTATTGTTTCTGATCTGTTGTGCTCTGTTTTTTTTTGCTCTCTCTCTTTCGAGACACACACACGTGACTTGTGTGACACGTGCACGAACTTACATGGACCGGCGCGGTGTTCTTTACTCCATTGCGGAGGGCGCCTTGCGTGCCTTCTGTTGCGGCTATACAGGGACACAGAGATTTTTTCAATTAGAGACCCTTTACTGGAATGCGTTCTCACGTTTGCTACGCGATTATCTACGTGATTTTTTTTTTTGCGATTATCATCCCGAAAAAAGAAACTGTAAAGACTTTAATGGGCTCTTTTGGACACCGCAATTCGATAGGTCGACGAGATCCTTGGCGACGCAAAAGGGTGGATTTTTTTTCCCACGCTTTTGTCATTTTTAATTCAAGCAACGTCCTTATTTTCTTCACCGTCCGAGACGAAGCAAACCGAATCACTGATCAATTGGAATCGATCGTCTTACCGCTGGGCTCAGTCCGCGCGCGGCACTTCCTCCACGTCCTTTGGTACGGAACTTGGTAATCGCCTGTTCAGCAAGATCCGCCCTCTCTTCCGCTTCCTCGAGTTCCTGTTGCGCCTTGCGGAACTTGGCAAGATTCAGAGCAGCGATCTCCTCGGCCTCCTCGATTTGCCTCTTGTATGTCTTGATCTTCTGCTGGAGTTTGTCAACCAGGTCTTGCATGCGCTCGTGGTTCTTGCGGTCCTCGTCAGCCTGGAACATTCCGAAACAAACGAACTTGGTTAGATCACCTATCCGAAAAATCTACCCACAGCTTCATGAATTCCTGAACTGCGAATTTCACAACAAAAATTAATCGATCAGCATACGCAACGGTGTTCGAAGAGTTTGAAAGAAGAAACGCGGTCTGTGAAGTTTCTCGTTAAACTTCGCATGAGGTAACCAGAAATTTTTAACTATTTTTTACGGAACCCTTTAGATTTTGACGAGAAAATTCCAAAAACCCAAGTTTCAATCTTAGGGGTTCACTGGGTCGAAAGTTACGCTTGTTCGAAGTTCAGCAATTTTCACCGTTTTGGTATGTGGCGATGTAAGGATAAATGTGAATATAAAAAAAGATAAAATAAAAGCATTATTCCATTTTGAAGTGGTTCTGTGACCTTTCGGCCGCTATGTTTTGATCTACGGTTTTCAGTATTTAATCTTCAGCATACCTGGAAGCTGAGTTCTTTGATGCGGCGTTCAGACTTGCGGAGGTTCTTCTGGGCATCAGCGTGTCTCCTCTGTTCTCCGTCCAGCTCGTTCTCCAATTCGCGGACGCGTTGTTCAAGTTTCTGGATCGCCTTCTTGCCTCCTTTGAGGGCATTCGCTTCGGCCTCGTCGAGACGCACCTGGAGTTCCTTGATTTGTGTTTCAAGAGCCTTGCGCAGTTTCTCCTGAGTTTGAGCATGATCTTGTTCAGCTCGGAGCTCATCGGCCAATCTAGCCGCGTCGACCATCGCCTTCTTCGCCTTCTCCTCGGAGTTCTTTGCCTCGTTCAGGAGTTCGTCCAGATCAGACTGAGAACATCAACGTAAACGTTAGCACCTCAAGAAATTTTCAAACGTATACAAAATATTGGTGACAAGAAGACTCTGCTTTGTGTAAAATAAAAATGTTCTGTATCGATAAATAGAAAAACCAAATTTAATGTTATATCTTCACGCCGAATCATTATATCGGCAAGTTGAAATTTGACAAATTTTCGATCTCGTCTACTTAATTTTTCTGTGAATGCATGAAGTAAATGATAATTAATGGGTACTCACGTGGAGAGTCTGGAGTTCAGCCTCGAGTTTCCTCTTGGCAGCAGAGATAGAAGCGTTTTGAGCACCAAGTTCGTTGAGCTGTTCGTGACAGTCAGCCAATTCCTGTTCCGCTTGGCGGCGACCGCGGTCGGCCTGTTCAAGGAGAGTGCGGCTTTCCTCGAGTTCGTTTTGCAGAGCGTTGGCCCGACGTTCCGAGATTCCGAGGAGCTCTCTGGCCTCGTCGCGTGCTCGTTGTTCCTCTTCAAGAGCAGTCTGTACGTCCTTCAGTTGCTGTTGGTATCTCTTGATGTTCTTCTGGGCTTCGGCGTTGGCCTTGTTCGCGTGGTCCAGAGCGATTTCCAGTTCGTTGATGTCGGCCTCCAACTTCTTCTTCATGCGGAGCGCCTCAGCTTTGCCCTGAAACATTTCAAAAAATTCATAGCGATTCGAATCTTTTTCCAATCATTCCTCCCCTCTAATCTAAACAGCTCTGCAAACCTTGGCTTCTGCTTCGAGGGACGCTTGCATAGAATCGAGGGCACGTTGGTGGTTCTTTCTGGTGTTCTCGAATTCTTCCTCCTTCTCTTGGATGCGTCGGTCGATCTCCTGTCGCACCTGGCTCAGTTCAAGCTGGCTGCGCAATACTTTGTTCTCCTCTTGTTCGAGAGCTGCCTCGGCTTCCTCGAGGGCGGCCTGAAGTTCGTCCTTCTCAGCCTCCAGGCGCTTCCTGGCCTTCTCGATCTCGTGAATGTTGCGTCCACCTTCGCCGATCTGGTCCAGAAGGTCTTTCACCTCGTCGGCGAGGTTCTTGTTCTCGCGACGCACTGCCTCCAGCTGTTCCTGGCTTTCCTCGTATGCACCTGGATTTCAATGTAAAACACAATTACACCAACAAACTCCAATCAGTATATTTAAACATTATTTTTAAATTCGCTTAATCTGTCTGCCTTAACACTAAACCTACCCCACTGCCGATCGTCAAATGACCGGTTTCGTATTTCTCATTTTGCGATTATTGAAATAATGGATTTCTTTTATCCAAGCTATCGAGACAAAAATTCTACAAAATCTAAATAAATCGAACCTAGTGATTTTTATAGGCTCGAAGCTATTTGAATCGCTTTTAGTGCGCGGTAGGTTTAACGTTAAAATAATCCTTTCATCTTTGGCCCTGCACGAAACCGAGGAAAGATATCGGAAGAATGAAACACACCTCTGAGCCTGAACAGTTCGGTGCTGTAGTTGCGGCATTCCTTCTGGCTGGCGTCGAGTTCTGCGGCGAGATCGTCGACCTTGAGCTTCCATTCCCCGATGATCTTGTCGAAGGCTTTCTGTTTCTTCTCGGCAGCGTTGGCGATAGCGGTGGCACGGTCCACCTCGATCTGTAGATCCTCGACCTCCGTGGACAATCTCTGTTTCGTCTTCTCGAGCGCGATGACCTTCTGGTTGAGCGACTCGATCGTTTCTTCGGCCTCGGCCAGTCGGGCCTGCAGCTTCCTCTTAGCCTCCTCGAGTTCTTCGGCGCGCGCAACACCCTCGGACTCGTATTTCGTGCGCCACAATTGCGCTTCCGCGTTCGCTTTGCTGAGCTGTCTCTGTAGGTCCGCCTTGCCCTCCGCCTCTTCCTCCACTTGTTCCCGAATGTTGTCCAGGTCGTGTTCCAGGTTGCGGAATTTGCCGAGCAGCGTGGCGCGTTCCCGGCCCTCCTCGTCGGCCAAACGTTTCGTGTCCTCCAGTTGCGTGGTGAGCGAGATCTTGATCTTGGAAAGCTGGCTGACCTGCGACTCGGCCTCCTCCAGCTGGCGCAGCAGGTCGCTGTTTTCGATCGACAGCTTCTTCTTCGCGGCGTCGAAGTCGTTCAAAGTGCGGTTCACCTCCTCGAGTTTGCCCTGGGTCTCGTTCAGCTGGTGTTGCAGTTGCTTCACGATCTTCTCTTGGGCGGCCTTTCGAGCGAGTATTCAAAGTATTAGAACTATGTTCGCTGCCACGGTGTCTACTAGGATTCGATTTCGGAAGGATCGAACACGTTGCGATACTGGAAGAGCTAGTGCCGGATTAAGCCAGCGAGGAGTCCGTAGCAAACTGGTCTTAGGTTTCGTTATACAGGGTGCGGCCGAATAACATGTACAAGTGAATATTAATCGAAAAAAAGGAATAACATTTTTTCGGAAAAATCGCGGTTAAAGATCCGTTATTCGCGTGCTCTAGTATACGCAGGAAGTAGAATAGGTCGGTCACGATCAGACGCGTCAGACGATTCGTATAGTACGTATATTCGCTGCATTGTCAAACTCGGTTTCCTCGGAAACGAAGCTTCGGATGAAAAAATTTTATTCTATATTTTTCTCTTATTTTCTCATAAGGAATCACCTCGTGCCCGCTCGTACATATTATTCGGCCGCGCCCTGTATTTTCTATTTTACTGCTATTATATCGGTACTTCTGCTACATGGCTAATCCGTTGCTAAGAGCTACAGAAGCGTCGTCGATGTATTTTTCTTCAGATGTTCCGCAACGATCGTTCCAAAATCGAATCGCAGCGTCGAATGCAAAGGTACAAACGGGGAGCAAGCGTTTCAAGCCGGACACACTATCCAACGTCGGACATTACGTGTGGAAACATTCTCAAGGTGTTGGAACGTTTTCCGGATTCGGTGTCCTTTCGCCGCAGCGACCGCTTCCTGGCGTAGCTATGTTAGTTGCGTTAGTTCGCTGTAAATGTTAATCGTGGACAGAGGTCTCTTACCTTCTCGTTGCTCAGGTGGTCTACGCTGGCGCGCATATCGTTCAATTCGCTGAAGTACTGAACCTTATCCTTCTCAACCCTGGTTTTCGGGAGAAACAGATGCAAACAAGGCCGATTAGTGGACAACACGTAACTAGGATCGACGGTTCACAGTTAAATTGACTATGTTCACATTTTAAATATGTCTCGTAGAACCTGAAAATCGTGTAAAACTGGGGAGAATTATTTTTTCCGTGCTCACATTCTCGCAGGTTGACGATTCGACGAAGAAACGGGTTCCGACATACATGGGGACATAGTTCGATTAAAACGATTCGACAGGACGAAACTTTTTGGCAAAAACAAGTTTCGGACGATCATCATTCTCGGGGATTCACTCTCACGGTTCTCTAGGTACCTTTTCGCGGGCAACCTGATCCGTTGTGGCACGAGAATTATTCAGCTCGGAGTGGATGTCGTGACGGCCCTTTTCGGCCCTAGTGAAAACAATTTGTTGGAATTGCGGTTTTTTTCAACATTTTTCGTCGTTCTACGCGTTCTCTAATTTTAGGTGAACATCTTAAAGCAATCTAGCATAACACCTCCTTCCGTAGAACTTCATATTAATTAAAGAATGGACGTTCAAGAGGCAAAAATTCTATAGCTTGATCGAAATTCGGCCCTAATGAAAACAATTTGTTGGAATCGCGGTTCTTTCAACATTTTTCGTCGTTCTATGCATTCTCTAATTTCAAGTAAACATCTTAAAGCAATGTAACATAACATCCTTTTTGGTAAAAGTTTATATTAATTAAAGAATGTACCTTGAAGAGGCACAAATTCTATAGCTTGATCGAAATTCGGCCCTAATGAAAACAATTTGTTGGAATCGCGGTTCTTTCAACATTTTTCGTCGTTCTATGCATTCTCTAATTTCAAGTAAACATCTTAAAGCAATGTAACATAACATCCTTTTTGGTAAAAGTTTATATTAATTAAAGAATGGACGTTGAAGAGGCAAAAATTCTATAGCTTGATCGAAATTCGGCCCTAATGAAAACAATTTGTTGGAATCGCGGTTCTTTCAACATTTTTCGTCGTTCTATGCATTCTCTAATTTCAAGTAAACATCTTTAAGCAATGTAGCATAACATCCTTTTTGGTAAAAGTTCATATTAATTAAAGAATGGACGTTCAAGAGCTAAAAATTCTATAGCTTGATCGAAATTCGAATGAACATACTGTTGCTCGAGCTTACCTAGCCTTGAGTTTGTTGAGTGTGTCGATTTGTTCTCCCATCTCGGCGACGGCGTCATTGTGCTTCTTGCGCAAGCTGGCGAGGGTGGCTTCGTGTTGAATGTTGGCCTCCTCAAGGTCCCTGCGGAGCTTGCTAAGCTCGGCTTCTCTCTTCTTGTTGAGCTCGATCTGAGCGGAGGTAGCGCCACCAGCTTCCTCGAGGCGCTCGCCAAGTTCTTCGAGTTCTCGGGCAAGGTCGCTGCGCTGTTTCTCGGCTTTCACGCGAGAACCACGCTCAGCTTCAATCTTGAACAAGCAAATTGAACAAGTCAATTCGATGTTCCAGCAGGCCTTATCGTTTCGCGCTTATCACGCCACTCTCAACCTAACCTTTATATTAATACATACTTGCGTACCCACTTTCAATTTTTGTCTTTTTTCCGAAATTTCAATTTATCTTTTTTGAAAGATTTAAATTTTTGTGTGAGATCAAAATTTTTCCCCAATTTAGAAATTGGTAACAGATTAGAGATAAACAATAATAAGGGGAACTTACTTCCTCCTCGAGCTCTTCGATGCGAGCCTGTAATTCCTTGATCTGTTTCTGGAGTTTGCCGACCAAGGATTGTTCGTCTTCGAGTTTCGCGGTCAAGGAGGAGAGTTCCTTGTCCTTGCGTTGGATGGTCTGTTCGAGTTCCTTCTTGTTCCTCTCGAGGTCAGCAACGGCTTCCTGGGTGAGTTTCAGGTCGCCCTCAACCTTCCTCTTGGATTTCTCTACGTCAGCACTGCGCGGGTACAAATACAGATTATTATCGAACGACTAAGGAACATTTCTTGAGAAAGATTTCGTAAAAGAAGCACAGATAATCTTTGAACCATGAATTAACTAAAGTAATATTTTAAATAAACAACATTATTCAGAATATCAGTTCAACTATATTTCATATTATTGCAGTTCTGTTCATTGAATAATATTCAGTGCTTCTGGCAATGCAAAGACCTTCTCTTTTGTTACTATTCATTAACATTTGCTAACAAAACAACATAACTTTATCTGTTCTCCGTGGAGCTTAAAACATTAATTCAATGTCAATTGAAAAATATGTTTAAGAAAATTAGGTAAGACCAACCGTGATTTCTTCTCACGTTCGAGGGAGTCTTCGAGTTCATCGAGAGTGTGTTCCAGCTTGACTTTAACCTTGGTCAAGTGGTTGACCTTGTCTTCGGCAGCTTGGAGCTCTTCGGCAGTCTTCTGGTTAACTTCGCCCTGGTTCTTCTTCTCTTTGTTCAGTTTGTTGATCAGCTCGTCTTGGTGGGCGATCTCGTCGTTCAAGTTCCGGATCTGGTGATCCTTCGTCGCTTTGTCTTGCTCCGATTTCTGGAGGTTCAGTTCGAGGTCTTCGATGTCTTTCTTCAGACCCGCCGCCTCTTGCTCGAGTTTTTTCTTGTTTTGGAACAGGTTGTTCCTCGTGTCTTCCTCTTCTTTGAATCTGTCGTTGAGATCCTATCGCGGCGAAAGCGAATCCGCAAAATTAACTATCGGTCACGTAATTTCCCCACGAGTTCATTCGAGACCACCGAAACACGAGGCGCCTCGACTCGATTGTCGATCGTCATCGATCGTTACTATTCGATTCGATAATGTTCAATTATCCTGACCAGCCTAGCTTCTTCCAGATAATTCCAGATCGTAATTAGATTGTAGATTCTTACGTTAAATGGTTTAATTATAGTCTGAAATGTCAAACTTCCTCAAAGTAAATCCATATCGTGGTAGAATTAATTATTTCTCTAATCATTTCGATAAGTTAACAATATCATGTACTGATATCTGTTCTAAATGCATAAAATTCGTAGTCTAATATTAAAAGATCTCTATCAGCTTTATAAAAATACACGCCTGCATTCGCATTTCTAATATATCCTAGTGATCTAGAAGTCACTGCACGATAGCGTGGCAAAATCATCATTCAAGAGTTCAAGGCACGATGTAAATACCCCACGACACTGAACGAAGGTTTGACTAATTGAATATAATTAGATGTACACGCCGCCCAGCCGTGATATTAATATCGCGTTGCGACAGTCTGCGGTTGAAAAAAAAAATAATAAACCATTACACACTCGAGTGAAATTGGCAAAGAACTGCTCTCGAACGTGGGCGTTGTGTAAACAGAAACATGCGAAATAGTCGTTCGCGTGTATCGAACATGTTACAAGACATTTTGGAAATATACCAGCCAAACGAATAAAGTTGAAGAACACTTTATGATTTGCAAACGATTTCTAATCTGTAATTGAATTTAAATTTCACCTCAAGTCAAACTGGGATCAAGCTTAATAATTATAATAATTGTTACGCTAATCTCAAATTATCAAAATTATTAAATGTTCTCGTATAAAATATGAAAAATGGATATCATAAAAAATCGCGAGTTTCTCTAATATCACGTGTTGCAATTATAAATAACAATATGCATACTTCCCTCGGAACATTTCAATTTCGCTACTAATTACACAGAGTTCGAATTTGAATCGAATATTCGAAATCTTCCACAGAATTAGTCACCGAATCCAAAAGAAAAAACAATCTTTCTGACGAATAAACGAAAAAAAAAAATTCAGCTTCCTCGTGAATAATATGGAAAACGTCGAGGTAGCAACGAGAGGGTCAATGGATTGTTTATTGTTCGCGTCGGGCGGCGCGTTTATTCCGCAAGGGCCGCGACGCCTAAAATTAGAACAAACGAATCGAGGTATGTTTGCTAAAGTAGGAGAGGAGCGGAAGTACGTTAAACTTGAAGGATCGTTTAATTGATGAGAGACGAAGGGGATCTCTCGAACGAAGATGAACAGCCAAGAAGTTGCGCGATGACGCATAAACTGTACCAACGTATAAATATACCTTACACCTGTTACCTCGTTCGTTCTCCCCGGCTGTTCCAGCGCATGACCACACCCACTTTTAATAACCTGGAATCTGGGATCGACGGGCGGCTAAATTTGGTTACCGGGCGGAAGGGAGGGGATATTATTCAATGTTTCCGCTCCTAAGTAAGCGCGTTAGGCCAACTTAAACGAGAATTTTTCTTTTCCGCCCGTTATCCATGCTTCTTTCACCCTCCATATTTGGTACCGTCTAATTCCGGACTTGGCTAATTGCTAACCAACTTTCCCTGGTCAGTTACTCGATCGATCAGAATGCCCTAACACGCTTTCCACTCGTGTTTCATTGCATCGTATCGATCGTACGAATACGCAATGTAAACGCGAAAAATTTTGCAGAAAGTCCGGAGAATATAAACGAATTCTTTTGGTGTTCCAGGGGGACAAAAGTGTCGGAGCGAAATCATCTCGAAATGAGAGTTGGCGTTGACGGGAAACACGAGCTGTAATTCAAAAGATCGCTGAAAATAGTTTGGAATTCTGGAGCAGGCCACGTTTCTCCAGGAATTCTCGGAGTTCTTATACTTGGCCGGAGACAGCATAACTCCATGGCGACTCGACGAATATAAAAAGCTGGACGGTGTTGCAAACCTAACTTCGTTTCGGTAGGTTCCAGATCGTATAATTACGGGGAGACTCTTATTGGTATCGAGTCTGTTCTAAATTCTCCGCGTTATAATTGAAGAGTGTAGGCGACACAACTTTAGAGAAGAAACCTGAGGACATAATAATTTTCTGGACGAGCGAGTGTCCAATTAACGGGGCGGTGTCTTGATAGCGGGATAGATGAATGGGGAATAAATCGAGCATCGGAACAGGGCAGAATAATCTGTCACGGAAGAAAAGGATCGTGCGTACCGACGATGAAGTCAGACTCGGGGTCTGACTAATGACGCGCCCTCGCTACTTTGTGCATGTGCCTGTTGCGCAACGGCGATGTATCAAGAGTCTTGTCAGATGCATCATTCTCGGTAACCCGAGCCAGGTCCGTATAAATTACGATCAAATACCTGCGGTGCTCGAATTTCAAACTTATCCAAGAAAACACGCTCGTAGGTGGCCCGGTGTCGAGGATTTATCACTCCGCCGATTTTATTACCGCCCCGTGTTATTTTCTGAGCCCGCCGGCTCTAATTCCGTGGTGGAAAAACTGATACAAATAGTCTAAGACTATTTTTAATCCGCCCGGAATATTATGCCGTTCTTTTAAAATTATTTCTCCCACGAGAATACCGCTCCAAAGATTCCACCGTTCCGAAAATTTCATCGGGGCGTGGCTCTATTAAAAAAAAAAACGCGTGGATGACGCAAGAATGATTAAAATTAAGAAATTAATGGAAGAAGAATATTCAAAATTCACAGTTTTCACAGTCTATGATTATGTCTCGCGAAAAATTGCTGATTCTGTTCGAACGAATTCCACAGAGACGCGTGAAATTTGGAAAATCGTTGAAACGTTTCGGATCTTTTCGTTTCGTGAAAATTTCTTGAAAAGCGAACAATCTGATTATTTTTCTACCAAAGCAGCATACCCGTTGATCTGCTCGTAACACTGTCACGTTACTTGCATTTCGATTTTGAATCGGCTCCGGTTGTTTCGTGAGAAAAATTTCAACGAAACGGTTGATTTCTCGTTACGTTGCCGTAGGAATTTTGATAATTTCATTGAACGCAACATACTGCGTGTTGTACGTGTTTCGAGGATATTTCTGGAGAAGTATGCAGGAAATCATGAACGAAGTTATTTGCGTTTCCAAATTCTAAATAAAGTCCCGCCTACTTGGGCGTCCTGTTATCCTTTTCGCGATATTTAAAACTTCGATTCCGCTGGTACGCGTGATTATTTTCGTTTCTAAACTTGTTTCTGCAACTGCCGCTATAATACCTAATCAGCCTTGACGGGGGTATGGGATCGTTGTCTGAAACATTGGTAACCCCATTCCCGTTTGTTTCGACATTCGATTGTTCCTTGAGGTGGTATAATTATCGGTTGTTCGATTCATGATGCGATTCTTGGAGGACGCGTGCTTATCATCGCGTTGAAGAGTTTCGTTAGCGGTGGACCGTGCCAATTGTACTACTTTCTAACTCACGGACATTTTCGGCAAAAACACATCGCGTTCCACCTTGTACCTATCTGATAAAACAACTTTTCCTCAATTATTACCAAAATCTGCACAAGAAAGATACATTATTTTACCATCGAACGAACCTGTTACTTCAAAGATTTTATGCTAGGGAAATTAATTAATACGTCTTTTATAATTCAGACTTGAGAATCTAATGGAGTACTGAATACACTTTTGATGATTTTTATACTATTTCAGCACTAACGAATGAAAGTTTTATTTCACGTCAACTTATGTACATCAATGTCAAATTAATGTCAAAAAAATGACAAGCTACAATAATAATATATTTTCAATAGAATATAGAGTGGTATGACTGGACATTGCGGATTTTTATGCAAATTCACATTTTTTTTAGAAAAGAAACGAAGAAACTGAGATTGAATAAAATTTTGGTAGCTCTATGACTGATTTTCACTATCAGATAGCAGAATTTTATACAAACTCAAAATTCTCAAAGTGAGATTAAACTGAATTGCAGTTTTTTTTCTAAGAAAATTCGAAGAGAGTAAAGTTAAACGATATTAAATCGTTACGCTAATTAAAAAGATATTAAATGGAATCCTGTCTCCTTTATGACTGATCTCGATCACTTGGAAATAATGGCAAACCGTGTTAAACTCGATTAAATGTCTCATTTGAAAATTTTTTTGTCGAATTTTTCCTAATTTCGAAGAAGCTAAAATTTAATAAAATGCTGTTTCCTCTACGATTGGTCTCGATCACTTGGAACGAAGTAGAACAGTATTAAATTTGACTAAACCCCAAATTTTTCAACTGTAGGAGGATTTTTAACTTTGAGTATACTGAATAAAATTTCGTTTCCTTTATGGTTGGTCTCGATCACTTGAAAACGAAATAGAACAGTATTAAATTTGACTAAACCCCAAATTTTTCAACTGTAGGAGGATTTTTAACTTTGAGGAAACTGAGTAAAATTTCGTTTCCTTTATGGATGGTCTCGATCACTTGAAAACGAAGTAGAACAGTATTAAATTTGACTAAACTTTAAATTTTATAACTGTAGGAGGATTTTTAACTTTGAGGAAACTGAGTAAAATTTCGTTTCCTTTATGGTTGGTCTCGATCACTTGAAAACGAAGTAGAACAGTATTAAATTTGACTAAACTTTAAATTTTATAATTTCATGAGGATTTTTATGTAACTGTGAGGAAACCGAGTAAAATTTCGTTTCCTTTATGATTGGTTTCGATCACTCGTACCGAAGTGAAACAGTATTAAATTTTATTAACCGATCAATTTGATAGCTTACCGCGGATTTTTCCGAACCTACGATCAAATAAAATCTCGTTTCCTTCGCGACTGGTTTCGGTTACTTGAAAACGAACAGTATTAAATTCTACTAAACCCTTGACTCCATAACTGTTTCAGGATTTTCTCAGCTATCGTTTGAACATCTAGTAAGTCTGATTTTCCCTTGGCGCCTCGCGTAGCTAGCAGCTCGGACACAATTTCCCAAGTAACGAATCGAGAGACTCACCTGAAGTTGGGACTCGAGATCAGCTTTCTGGGCGGCCAATTTCAGCGACTTCTCCATGTATTCGGAGAGCGAGCCCTTCTCGCCGTCCAGCGTTCGTTGCAGGGCGTTTCGTTCGGATAGCAGTTTCGTGTTCTGTTCCTCGAGCTCCTTGCGCAGTTTCTCCTCCTTCTCGAAGGCCTCCTGTGCTTTCCTTGCTTTCTCCTCGAGCGCCTGCAATTGCGAGTCCACATCACCGTTCAACTTTTGCCCGTTCACCGGGTCCTCGACCGACGTGTCACCCATTATTCCCTCTGTATCAGTTTCACAGACGACCCCCGACGCACGATGTATCCAGTGCTCGTAGCGAACAACCGACTCTCGCAGGGAATCTCAGAGGACTGTTTCGTTTTTTTTTTTTCGTTGCGACCGGATTCGATGCGACGACAGGTAGGCGACAGAGACAGAACCGCGCACGGTATATTTCTCCGGTGTATATAAAACTCGCTCGGTGCGCGCTCGACTCGAAATCGACGAGATCAAAGGGGAGAGGATGAAAAATTGGAGGCTGGTCGCGGCGTTCGTAAATGAAAATTGTCGAAGGGCTCGGCGCGAGGTCGCGGGTCCAACTGGTCTCCGGTTTACCAGAGGCTCAACTTTTCTACCTAAAATCCCTCTTCGCGGTCACCGTGAAGAATCAGCGAGATCGTCCCCACTCCAGCAACATATTCATCGTAGAAAAATATTTATAACCGATCCCGATGGCGAGGGGAGGGAACACCGTTCTCGGTTGCAGCAGCAGCAGCCGCCACCGCCACCGCCGCCGCAGAACCGGCAGGAGGGGCTAGATGTGTTGAAGAGAGAGAGAGAGAGAGAGAGAGAGAGAGCGAGAGAGAGAGAGAGTAAGAGAGAGAGAGGGGACATCTTCTCGACGAAATTAGAATCCGGTTCCAGGAGGGTCGGACGGGTCAAACTCCACTCTCCTTTTACGCTCCAGAGGGTGGAACACCGCGCCGATCGACCTCGTAATTCCTTAGGGACCTCCTTCCCTGCGGAGGAGGAATCGGCTTTCTCCCGTAGTTGGGAACACGGGCCGGCATAAAGGTGGGATCGTTTTACTGCGTCGGCGCGGCGCGGCCACGCTCGTGTGCCACGGTAACATCATTTATAGCGAATGATACTATTTTCGATAGGGCGTGATTCGAACTACTTTATTTTCGTTGGCCCGGCAGAAAATTCGTATAATCGCGATGATTAAACGCGCTGCGACCTTAGATCAGCTTGCTCTAATTACGAACGGCCATCCCTCTCTCTCTTTCTCTATCGATCTATCTTGCTTGTACCTAAATTGGTGTCGACGCGACCGTCCCATGGCTCTTCTTCAATGCGATTTGTTCTTTAGTCCCGAATCGATACGATTGTCAACGATCGAATGCTAACTCGTTCAATATTGCCGATATCTTTTTTTATTTTAATTTGCATTTTCGAAAGCTGATTCGACAAATATGCTACGATAGAACTCATTGAATATTGCTGATATTTTTTTTCTTTTACTGTAATTTGCATTTTCGAAAACTGATTCGACAAATATGCTGCGATAGATTGTCTGTTTCAGCATGATTTTCTGGTAAACGTGAAGAAGTTTTTGGTGAAATCAAACGCAAAAAAAGTTCGTACATCGACATCGTTGCATTAAACTGATCTTCGTTTCGATCGCGATGAAAAATATTTTTACTAATCGAAAGACGATTGAGCTGTATATGCACACCCGGTCTAATGATTTCCAGCTTGCTAATTAGGAGACGAGCTTTTCGAACAAGCTAACGAATGAGTAAAGTTCCATGTGGAAACGCGATCGAAACGAAAGAGTGTTTTTCGGACCACGATGATGATAAATCGAAGGAATGCAAAATAAAATTACTTGAAATCGAATAAGCCGGTGCACAGAAGTAACTATTTGAAAAATTTTATCGAATCGACACGATTGCTAGTTAATAATTCTCAATGTTGTAATCAACAGAAGTTCACAGATTGAGCTATGACTAATTACCGAACGATCCTTTCAGATTCGCTGTGAGAATATTACGGTGAGAGTCGGAATGGCCAGCTAAGCTTTTTATGTAACAGCTCGATCCATATCTTCCAATTAATTTCAATTCAAAGCGGTTTATCCATTCCGAAAAGTGAACAAGTATCATCGAAATTGAGAAGTTTCTTTTTGTTTTCCGTTTGGAGAACGTTCTGGAAGATATAGGGCTCTCGGTGTGATTCAACATTTCTAACGCTGCATTTTTAAAAATAGTCCTCTAAAGCGGAGTCATACTAAATATACCGATAGGGCGATCTTCCCGTTTCCAAGATGGAATTAGATACAATGAATAATCGCTGACACCAAGTCCGCGCACAGATTGAGGGCTCGAGATCTTTCGGACATCTTTATGATCGTTGCGCGACAGAAAAGCGTATTTCCGTTTATTTATAGCGGGCCTCTTAAGAGGATTAAAAAAAAAAGAAAAAGAATAGATGAGTGAGAACGCTTGAATCGCGATGAAAAGACACCGGCAGGCGAGTCGGGATTTATTTTTAAAATGCTGGAACGAAACTAGAATGAAACGCCGCATGGCTTCTGTTGTAATCGGAATTTCTCGAAGTTCCACAATTTCTTATTTGCCGAGCCTTCAGAATTCTAGTTTTTTAAATGTGAAACGTTTTAGAAAAGAAAAGTTAAACGAATGAATATCTTGGAATATTAAAGTCTTGAAACGGTTCAAGTGAACATTAAAATTATTCGAGGTGTTCTAAAGCTGATAAATAAATTATTTTGAGCAGCTTCGTTGGAGAGTGAAAACTAATGCAGATGCAGCAATTTCGAAGTATTCGTCTTCGGTGAAGAAGTAAAGTAATAGATAAATAGAGAGAGATTTTATAAAAATTTAATAATTAAAATTTTGATCGGTAAAATTTTTGTTATTGTTCACTGATATTTCGTTGGTTCTCGTTTTTAGTATTCAATGGTATTCTAGCTGAGTTTTCGGATACCGGATTTCGTAGTAAGAATCGCCTGTTCTGTTCGCGAGTGAAAGAACTTTTGGGCGTCGGTGTTTCGCAGTACGGAGGAAGGTGAAAAGAGTAAATGGCGTAGTTGGGCAAATAAACACACAGTTAGAAGCCGACGCGTTTAGCGATCGCGAATGATCGAGTCTGTGTGAACAAAGAAACAAATTCTACGCTCGAGAGGCCAATGATTTCCGTTCGGCCCCCATAAATTATCGAGAAATCAGTTTTCCGCGTAGTGTGCCTTACCAACTGGCGTTACTGACACTGCCAGGCGGTTCTAAAATCTTAGATCTTTAACAGAAAACGGCTGCTTACGCTTGAGAACTGGATACGTGTAATTTTTCGCGGAAGTATTATCCGCGAATCATAAATTGCGGAACGTCGATTTACAAGCGTTTAGGCAGGTCGTTTACGTTTGTCGAGGACCTTTATCGTACAGTACTCTTTTTTCAGTTCGATACGGAACTGTTCTTAAAGCTGTACTGTTACCATTATTTAAACAATTTTCACAAAATGGTACACTGAAAGCGAAAACATATATGAACAAAATTGATCTGGAACAATGTTTTACCGAGCAAAATAAAAAATGGTATGTAAAAAATGTCCAATTTTTGTTGGAACTAATGAAATCAACGAGTACGACAAGTTAACGATAGAAAATATTAATAATATAACATAATTTACACAATAATAAAACATAAATTAAGAATAGAAAATATTAAAACATAATTATTGCGTGGATGGCATTTAATGAGCAAAACTAAAATATATTATATAAAAATAAATGGTAAATTTTTGTATAAAGAATGAACATTGTCGTGTTCAATTCTGTTCATTTATTGTAACTTCAATGATTACGAAGTGCAATCTCGTGGAGATAAATTTTTGAAAATCACTGCTACAACATGATTAAAAAAATTATTTACTGTTCATATCGTGAAGATACATCAAGGTACCATTTTATTTGGTACAACGAATAAAATATATTTAAGTTTTCTATAAAATTTAGTTAAAATACTTTACACCTGTCCATCCTAGTGATTCTAAAAACTATTTTCCCAGTAGTCTTCGAAATAATATTACAAATTGACCTTATTATTATTATTATATAATTATATCTTAGATCGATCGAAGATGGAAATCACTTTCGATCGTACGTTGCAGTAATAAGAAAGAAGCTTCCGATACACAGTTGCACTTCGTGAATCAACGTAACCTGTTGGATAACTTTTAGACAGCAGTCTCGCAAAATTTCCGTGGAATACCGAATGTTTTGTGAACACTTACAGCAAGCTCGTCCTCGATACGAGTGACGTTGAGGAGAGGCTTGACCTTCTGCCAGAGTTTCCACCATGGCCAAGTGCGGAGTTGCAAGTACTTCCTCAAGTTCCTCTGTACAATCACCAACGCGAGACGTTGTTCCTGGAGCCTCTTGAAATCTTTTCTGGACAGGTAACCTCTGATGTAAGCTTGCATCCAGGACACGATCTTGCCGAGACGTTCGTCACGGAATTCTTCCATCTGACCCAGGACTCCGGCACGGAAGAATACCTGTATTTTTTAAAGTGGCGGAGAGCAAGAAAATACATCGATTAGTAATCATCCTTCTGCTACTTCCGTTTGAATACTTCGATTATCTTCAACAATTTCTTAATACAGACTGTAACATTTAATAACCGATATTTATGTATATCGGAAGAAATTGTTTGAACTTGTTTAATCTGTTTTAACCTGTTCTCTTGGGGTTTGGACCGTGGAGCTACAAGGGCTAGAGAAACTTTTGTACAGTAATAAATGGCAATAGTTTATAAAACTCGATATACGATATTGTCAATGGTAGGAATCACAGAGAAAAGGTTACATTCGACTGCAGATAATCAAAGTAAGAGTATCTTTCATTTTTCTACTTCTAAGATGGCGTCATGCAAGAGGATTACAATCTGCGACCCGCACCGTTTTTAAAACGGGGAGATGCAGTTATACTAGTACATTGGAAAGCAGAATATACCTGTACGCCTATGATCTATTCATGATAGACTGAACATGAACATTGATCGTTAATGGAACAATGAAATCATACGGAAGTTTATTAGAGTGTATTAAAGTCAGTATGAAATTACGTGGGAGAGGAATTTCCATGTAAAATGATGATTTCTAATTGGTGTGATAAAAATGCATGTTTAAACCTTCATTCGATTCCTCTCACATCGCATTTTCAACAAAATTGAATTTACTTAAACTACAAAGAGTATCTGTGATTGCTTCCCTAAATTATGTTAAAAATTCCGTACAAATTCAACAATAGAATTTATTTAGATTATAATTGGTATCTGTGTAAAATAAAACAATATTAAAACGTGTGAAAATATCGATCGTATTGTAAATCAATTTACAAAATTGGTATCGGCGCAAAGGTTCGATCGTGAAAAAACCAAATTATGAAAGCATTTTTGCAAAAATTTTACAGTATATTTACGTTTCAATCGAAATTAAAATCATCTTCCGAATTTTTACATTTAAAAAACATTTTTAATTTGAATGGTGATTAAATCAGCAAATATATATAAATGTTCAAAGTTGAACAAGGAGAAAAGTATACTAACTGCAACAAAACGAAAAATGTAACAATTATATATACAAGTGTGCATGTTGAATGCACGGCGGTTACAACAATATTATTTAAATTACATAATATGTAATAATATGTAGAACAGGGTTATGCATTTGCAGAAACTCTTTGTAATGAAAAATGGAGTTAAACATAATGCTGATGATGATGATAATGATGATGATGACGATGACGATAGAAAAATCTCGAGTTAATGATACCCGTTAAATGAGGGTTATATTGTTTACGATGCGACGATTTTTCGGAAGGTAAACCAAAGGTGTCTGATACCTTGGTGAGACCCATACGATATTGGTCTGGTTCCAAATTGATTGCATCCAGGATCAGTTGGGTTGCCTTTTGTGGTTCGCAAGGCTCTTTGATGGCATTTGCACACAGAATTTTGTATCTGCGGTGGTTCGTTTTATGGTGAGGCGGCACAACAGACAAGATTATCACGCGCTGTTAGATATTTGTATACGATATAATAACTGTTATATTATTTATTTGGAAATTCGCAGGACTGTTCAAGATCCCTTTGGTGGCCGTCTAAATCAGGATATTCGAAACTTCCAAAACAGCGACTCTCTTCGATTATTCTCGTAAATCGAGTCGTCAAAGATAACTCTGTTTTAAAAGTTTATCACAGTGTTTCGGAACAACAAAACAAAAAAAGAAAAAACTAGGGCAACCATAAATGTGTAACTCCGTCCATGGAGGATTGATGGTTCATGTTGGGTTAGAGACACGTCTGCGCGGCGCTGTGAAACATATACAGAAGACAGCATTGACTATTGAAACCATAACTCGAGTTTGCTCGAAGCATCGACGTTGTTTAATTACCAGACAGCGGATCTTTATGCGGAATAAAAATTTTTTACCCGAATTGCAACAAACTGAAGTGATATAGAAATTTATTTTCTTTGTTAATACGTTTAATAGGTTGAAAGTAATATGACAATATTTTAAAATTCTTCTAATGTTTTTACTGTTTTAGATTACACGTACCCATTTTTCTTATAAATGCATAAAATCCGTTGTCTATTAATTACAAACTTTGATCATGATCCAAGGACACATTATAGACTGTTTTAGCGATACATCTTATTTATAGATCAACAAAAATTATTTGTTTATTCACTGAAGTACCTTTCCGACTAATAGAAAAAAAATTAATAGAAAAAAAGTGTCTTTAATTTTTTAAAGAACACGTGCTCAATGATCGACTCAATCAAGAGTTACGGTTTCGACAGCCAATGGAATGTCCCTTGACAAGCCGACAGCTGTAAATTGAAAGAAAAAAAGTGATCCACGGGCAAATGTGCCCGCGTGCGTCGGGTCGATCACGATCGCGGTAAGGAAAACGTGCCTTGGTGTGTCCAAGACGGTATTGATCGGGATCTAGACCGGTCGCCTCCAAGACAGCGGCAGCGGCCTTCTTCGGGTCGGAAGCCACAGCATCGACAGCCGCTGGTGCCAGGATCTTGTACCTAAAGGTGTGGGGTACACAATGCAAAAACAGGTGATTGGATTCTAGAGAGTGGTAACCAAACGGGTTTAACGTGGGGCGTGTGTCTCTCAGTTCTCGCTGAAGGTTCTCTCCAACATCGATTCCTAGCTTCCTCCACATTTCACCGACGATCCTGATGAATCTTACGTGTGTTCCTAAAGGGTCACGCAACGGGGGCGCAATACGTGCATGTACGACCGGTGACGTCGATTAATGGATTTTCTAATATCTATCTACGTGGTCCAATCAGTCTACGAATTTCACGGTGGTCGTGCAGTTGGGGCAATCAAGATGGGGGTGGGGTGGAGGGGGGTGGGGTGCTTGAAACATATCGATCTCTGTAGATTTATCAAACGGGGGTAAAACTTCTAAAAACGTTTCTTGAACGTTCGATTAAAATGCAGAAGAATCGTAATGTAAAACGAAGTGGGAGAATTAAACTCGAAAGGGTCTTCGACCCAAGGTTGTTCAGGTGCAAATTAATCGAACTTCCCGAGAGGGGGGGGGGGGCCTTGAAACATTTTTACTGAACGGGGAGACAACTTTCTAAGAATGGGCTAGGGGTGGGGGCAACAAAGGGGGTACGGAGAAACTCGCAAAGTCTTTTTTGTAGGGTATTGAACTAGCCTTAGTGTGACCGATCCTGTAGCTGTCCGGATCTAGTCCGATTTCCTCGAAACATCTTGCCGCGGCCTTTTTCGGTTCTGACTCAGCCGCCATCGCGGCTGGCGCTAAGATCATGTAACTGTACGATCACAAGATTCAGGTCATTTCTCGTTCTTAATCAGTTGTCTCTAATTATCTACTTCTACATTTAACATTTTTTTTTTTTTGAAAGCTTGTGTCTCTAATGTGGAAAATATAAATAGAGAAGTTTGTAGATAAAATTTTCGTTGATATCAATATCTCGGAAGAGCGATGATAACTTGGGATGCGCTCGATTCAAAGACTAGTATAATAATAGCAAAAAGTGAATTACCTGTGTACCATCACCTACTACAAAGGTTGCCCTTTTCATAAAGTCTGAACTATTGGGTTGTTGCATGTGAAACGACCGATCTCAGAATGCAAATCTTGTAAAACATTTTGATCGAGGAATGCTATTACTACAGGTTTATTATTCATATAAAGCTTTGATGTTTAATTTTAATTTTAAATCAAGTTTATGTCAACGTGAATCAATGCGACTTTCGTATACTCCTTTAATATCTGTGGAAAAAATTACTTATTGGTAGCATTATATGATTTTTGAATGATTAATTAACGTCTAGAAGTTGACGGTAGAAAGGTCTATAAAATGGAGATAACAATCTCGCAAATGAGGAACGTGAATAAGTAAAAAATCGAGAAACTGAATATCATTGACACATTGATTACAATAGCGCTCACTTTGACCAATAAGTTCATTTGGGGAAATAGTTGAGTTCGTTAAAAATCGGGCATTTCATACGCAACAACCAACCTATCGAATCTCGACAAAATATAAGTTGAATCTAGGAATATTTACGGTGGCAATTGCAAGCTCCGAATGGCCAGTTGCGTGAAATATTTAGAACGTTGCTGTTCTAAACTCCGTTAAGATCTTCGGAGCTTAACGAGGGTTTAGATTTGCGAAAGAACGTCTCGTAAGAATTTTCGTTGAACCGTTGGGTAGTCATAGTGAGTCCGAATTCTTACCGTAGCTTGAAGTCAGGGTACATCATTCTGTTGGGGAATCCTTTACGACAGATACGGATGCCTTCAAGTACACCGTTACAGGTCAGCTGGTGCATCACAAGGTGAGAGTCAATGACTCCCGGCTGTTTCATCTCGTTGGGGATGATGCAACGGACGAAGTGGGGTTGGGTGGCTTTCAGAGTGGTCATCAGGTTGTTCAACTGTTCCTTGTAGGACGATGACACCGTGGAGAAACCACCTCCCTTCTTACCACGTCCACCCTTGCCACCACCACCGCCACCGCCGGCATCACCGGACTGTCCGGGATGATCCGCGAAGATCTCGACCAGCAGTTTGTTCGCGGATTTCTTGAACTGGTCGACCACAGTGTCGTTCAACGGGTCCTTGTTCTTTTCCAGCCAGCCCGTGATGTTGTAGGGTACCTGTCGTCGTAACAATCACTATAGTATTGGATCCGAAATTCTAAATATCGTTATTGTTTATTGTTATATGCCATGGTCCTTATTTCTATTAACCTCTTAGCTGAATATACACTTATGCAATTTCTCAATACTTTGTTTGAAAATTGTGTGAAAGGGAGATGGCTACTGACATTAAGCTTAAGGATTATGTTAGGTGGACAAGAAAGTAATTTCAGTTTTCACTAATTGATAGTTTTATGTCTTTTTTTTTTTGTTTCAATAACTTCTGTTAAAGTTATAATTTTTTTCTTTCTGACATTTGATCACTAATTATAATATTGCAGAGAGGTTATAATATTTCATTGATTAAAGTTCATTGTTCGTATCAAAAATTGGGTTTTATTTCATCTCAAACTACCGAAATTACTTCCTTGCCCACCCAATATATTGTACAAGTATAAAGGAAGAATTAAAGAAAAAAGCACTTGTTATATTAAATGTTATCAATAATATCAAGTGGAAAAAATACTATTTTTCTGAAAAATCTACCACCACTACTGCAGAGTCTACCACTTGGAGGACCCAGAAGTTCGGTTAGCAGAGGTTCTACTGTATCTTGACTTATTCAAGCAAATATGATCCGAATTGTATCGTGTTTGTAATCATTTCAATCAGAAGAGTGTCACGAACGCGTTGCTAAGAGTTTTATAGGGAAAAAACATTTTTTCATTTGTTCGAAAAAATTCAAGAAATATCATCTATTCTTCGAGTATTAACTTGATGGAGAGATTATGAATAAGAACGGTGTGCAACGTACGTTTCCGGCGTAATGGCCGATAGCGAAGTGAGCAGCTTGTTGACCTGGTTTCGGTGGTTTCGGTTTCAAGAAGTTAGGACTCTTGCCAAGATGGTTGTTGTTCAGCTTCTCCTCGAAAGTCTTGTCAGTGGCTTTCGGGAACATAGACTCTTCTTCAAGAATGGACAGGATACCCATGGGCTGTTTTGGAAGAATTCAAAGATCGTGTTAACTCCCGCGTCGACAAGTTTCATTTTCTTTTTTGAGAGTAGCGTGCCCCCTCTTAGGTATCAAATTTCGTCTCGAAATATTTAAACCCATTTGCATCT
The DNA here is from genome assembly GCA_028454225.1 of Lasioglossum leucozonium. Classification (NCBI taxonomy): domain Eukaryota; kingdom Metazoa; phylum Arthropoda; class Insecta; order Hymenoptera; family Halictidae; genus Lasioglossum; species Lasioglossum leucozonium. Next base: position 7,543,137 of record CM052205.1, on the reverse strand, counting down.
TGATAAAGACAACTTTTAGTTCTTGCAAATTGGAAATACGGTAACATATAATTTTCGATTCAATTACATGAAATATAGAACTTTAAAATATTTTCGTTCAGCAAGAAATCTATCATGTTAAATAAACGCCACTCTCAATTTTTTGTTTCACCGTAAATTCGATGAAACAAATCTTTTTTGTATTTCATTCTCGTTTCTCGTGTGCTTTAATAAAAAATCACAGGAGAATCCTTCAAAATTGTTTGGACACATCAGGACAAATGGAATTTTTTTGAAGATCCTTCTCTAATTTAAATTTTTGATGCTCTCGTTCTTGATAGTTAGAAATTCTCAAGTTGTAATTGTGTTTATCAATAACGATTTGAATTTTTACGTGTTTCGATGGATCTGTAAAAGAATTCCTTGTCGATCAATGTCACGAATATCTAGATACACATGCACAAACACATAAGCATGCAGGAGCGACATATGGCGAGCTTGCATACAGTTACATTACCCGCATCGGTCCTTAATTCATTCCTCTGAAACATTTCTCCTTATCCACTTCATATCCCATTTGTTCGAAGCAAACGGTGGTGTAGTATATTCTTACTTTTCCTTCTTCGTGGATTTCATACAAACCCTACTACACTTGCACTCTAATCGACATGCACGTACACGAGTACAACAGAGTACAAACAAAGAGAAGCTTTCGGGTGTATACTGGGTCTACATTGTTTTCTACCATCGACGTACTGTGTTGGTATGAAAAGAACATCTGGCTCAACAGCGAACTAGGTAAACGATATTATAAATCACTTATCCTCCAAATCATTATTCTCCAAATAAATATAAATAAATATAATAGAAAAATAATATAACAAATATAAATAATTAAACTGCAATCTTTATACAGAATGAAAACTTTGAAAACTTGTAATACTCTCGTATTAACAATTTGAACAACAAATTTCGAGAATTCTTCTGATATTTTTTCCTGTATGATCTACTATAATTTCTTGTTTGCAATTTGACAAAATGCAATCTTGACGTGGCTACTTCGACCAGATGTTCCCTATATTTACCAATACTTCGCAAGCGAGGTTTGCAAAAATTAGTGGAATCTGAGAGGAAGCTAGTGGATTTAGAAGTTCGAGCAAGGTAGCACGAACTTCAAAGGAAGCTTGTTCGAATAAAGAGATCACAAATGTTAATGGGAATTTGTGTCCGGAAGATTAGGTGAAATGAAGTTGGCTGCAAGATTAACATTAAGGTGGAGGCTGATTAGAATGAAACGGTAAGGTAGAAGAAGAATTAACGTTCGCATGCGAAATTCTGTTGCTGCGAGATAACGTCGTCCGTAAACAGTGTCCGCGACAGTCCTCCGATTCGCAGCGATTCTAGTATGTATACAAGACTCAGAAGCCGTCGGCCTTGATTCCTGGTGTTTCATGCCACGGGCCAACAGTACCTTCTCGATCAGATCGATTGTCTGCTGTAGATCCATGCCGAAGTCAATGAACGTCCACTCGATCCCTTCGCGTTTGTACTCCTCTTGTTCGAGAATGAACATGTGATGATTGAAGAATTGCTGAAGCTTTTCATTGGTGAAGTTGATGCAGAGTTGTTCAAAACTGTTGAACTGCTCGTGACCAAGGAGGGTAAAAGCAACAGGAACAGAAAACAGAGGCGAAAAAGACAGCCGTCATTAATGCTGCTTAGACATGATTCAGGTATTACGATTAGAGTACAATTGTTCTGATAAATTGTCTTTGATCGTCTTATTCAGAGGGGGGGGGGGGGGGGTTGGTATTCGGGGCTTATATGTTAACAGGACATAGAGATCTCGCGTTTATGTCCTCGAGGATTCGGTGCTTCGAAACTGAACCATTTTTATCTGTACAATCTTTTGCTTTAAATAATTTTTATTGTTTTAAAATTATTGAAATTATCGGTCCAGACGATACAACGCTATGAGGTCTAAATTTTTATCAAACATAAACAGAAAATAAAATTTTACAGTGTCCCAACTCGAGGATAATTATACCGGAAGAGATGGAACATTGCAATTCAGGTATTTCGTTTGCATTTCAAAGCACCGTCGGGGGGGGGGGAGGTGAAAACGCAAAACGTTTATCGATCAGACATACTAGATTCTCAATAAACCTTTGCTGTAAAGTAATGGGTGACCCTGGAGGACCGATATCGATATACCATTTTACGGTCCAGCGCCGAAACGCAAAGTGTAACAAACACTTTCGCGGGTCATCGAGGGTTACATGCTGTAAAATATTAGAATGCTTAAGCTCGGTTCTCGTAGACATTCGAGAGTTCCAAATATTTCCACGTTGAACGGACCGTTCCCGTTTAGTTTAGATTTTCGATCTGCCCAGAAACGATGTCCCTCTGTTCGAACGAAAGATTTTTTAGAGGGACAGCGTTGAACCGTGCTTAACGAACATTGTTCGTCGTTACGGATGATTATAGTGATTCAGAGATAGACTAGATGACGGGCACGACGTCGGTGCCGTTGTGGGGGGGATGGACAGAGAAAAAGAGACAGGGTGAAGCGAGGCGATGACAGACGAAGAACGGTGCGGCGAGTGCTGACGAGTGACGGGTGACTTTTCAACACGGGTACAGCAACAACAGAAACAGCGAACAGCTTGAGTGTGGTCAAAACGGGGATAAGCGTGATCCGTTGGTAAGCGTACAGAAAAATTTAGCCGATAATAATCTACCACCGCAAGACCACCGCTTTCGACCATTTCGGGAGGTTCTGAATCCATTTCTCGGTCGAAGCTCTCGACAAAACATCAGCGATATTGTATGTATCCGTGGAGCAGGTCCGGGTACGGATGTTTCGTTCTGATTTTGTCCACATGGCTGGATCCGTCGATGGATCTGTCACCATGATCTTTTCTCATTCGTCATTATTTTTTTGTACCTTCTCGATCAACTCTATACACGCGAGGAGATCCATGCCGAAGTCAATGAACGCCCAATCGATGCCCTCCTTTTTGTACTCCTCTTGTTCGAGTACGAACATATGATGGTTGAAGAATTGTTGCAGTTTCTCGTTGGTAAAGTTGATACAGAGCTGTTCAAAGCCGTTGAACTGTTGCGTTCGCAGCAGAACGAGCGAGCGCAGGCGTTGGCACAGCGTGAAGAATGAGTGTAGGACCAAAATAGGCACAAGGAGAGAGAGAGAGAGAGAGAGGGTGAAAGAGAACAGAAAGAAAGGGAAAAGAAAAGAAACATCAGTAGAGCAATGATTTCCCGCGAAATCGGTTTCGTCGAGCTGGATCGTGTCCCGTCCCTTTGTACTTGTCGTGGATGTGAGCATTGTGACTCGGTGCCATAATCAGTCGAGGATTTCGTTTTTACAGAATCTGCTCGGAATTTCAGAGCAAGTCTCTACTACGTATTCAGCTAATTTGAAATTTCAGAGTAAGTCTCTACTACGTGTTCAGCTATTTCAAAATTTCAGAGCATGTCTCTACTACGTGTTCAGATATTTCAGAATTTCAGAGCAAGTCTCTACTACGTGTTCAGCTAATCTGGAATTTCAGAGCAAGTCTCTACTACGTGTTCACATATTTCAGAATTTCAGAGCAAGTCTCTGCAATGTGTTCAGCTAATCTGGAATTTCAGAGCAAGTCTCTACTACGTGTTCAGATATTTCAGAATTTCAGAGCAAGTCTCTGCAACGTGTTCACCTAATTCAGAATGTCAGACTAAGGCTCTATTACGTGTTCAGCTAAAATTCAGTGTACACAAAGTTTTAAGTGAGTTGGCCTCTAAAATTAATGAAGATACTGAACATTCAACAAGCGTATTTCTAACAGAATTTGCATTAAATAATACATAGGATGAGGAAATTTTAATTTTCACCTGACTGTTCGGATAAAAAGTTTTTCATTGTCCCACTTTTTGGAATATTCTCGTATGAGATTAACAGCTGCACATTGAATAACATTAATTAGGTGAACACTAGACGAACACTTAATATTTGAAAGCCTCGGCTCATTAATGATGCGTGTAGGAAGACCAGAGAATTTTGATCGTGATGCATTCTGCGTTATGTAACCGTGTGAACGATTCAACTGTGTTGCGGATATAATTTTGTGAATTGTACAAAAATGTTTCGAGTCAAAAAAAGAGGTAATGAAAAAAAAACGATTTGAATGTTGTTGTTGAAAAATAGTTTCGAATGAAAGCTAAAATATTTCGTAAAACTGTGCATTGTGCACTGTAAATATGAATTATCATATTGCACGGAGAATAAAATGTATGTTGACGATAGGACCTGAACAAAATATTAAACGAGAACCGTGTTGAAAAAATATCGATGACGCTGACCGATGTTGAAAAAAACCGATGACGATTCTCAAGGTCCGCCGAAATCCCATTTGGTGAGAATAGAGAAGGGAGTCGAATGTGATATAACGCAATTGTTGACAGGATTGATCTGGATTTAGCGAAATGAACAGAGATAAAAGATAGATCAGATAGATCCGTTGCCTAAGCGAAACGTTGGGCAGCTTGCTGTTCACTGAAACGCGAAACCACACGGCCGAGCAAAGAACAAAATACAAATACGAGACAATGTTCACGAAGTAAAGGTCAATTGACGATTGGTTACTTGGCCAATCCATGAAAAAACAGTGGACGATCATTACTGCGTTTTGTTTAACAATAAGCGTTAGGTTTTTAGCGAGTTCGTTACGGATCTTTGGTGGTCCTGTCACCGATCCCGTAAACAGAAAAAGAAAAAAAAAAGAAAAACTAAACGCCGCATTCCGGTTCTGCTTTTGCCCATATGGCTGGATCCGTCGATGGATCTGTCGCCACGATCGATTCATTCGTCTTTTTTGTACCTTCTCGATCAATTCTATACACGCGAGAAGATCCATGCCGAAGTCAATGAACGCCCATTCAATGCCCTCCTTCGTGTACTCTTCTTGTTCGAGGACGAACATATGATGGTTGAAGAATTGCTGAAGCTTCTCATTCGTGAAGTTGATGCAGAGCTGCTCGAAGCTGTTGAACTGTTCGAGCAACAATAGTACGTCAACTCCTGCATCCGTTTATCTACAGGTCCAGCCTGTTCGTGCTCTTTTACGACCTTTTTTCCACTTCGATCAACATCTACTGTTCTTTATTTCTATTGTTAATTAACGATAAAACTCAACTCCTTCGTGTCTACGGTGTTCGTCGATAGGTACGAAGAACGCGATCTGTACGTAAACATTTACGTTTTACGTTCATCGACAACCGACGGGTCGCGATCGCTTTCTTTCAAACAAGAACGTTTCGATCGGCTGACCTGAACCAGCCTGATTTTTACTCGAAACTTCTACAAAAAAAACACTTCACTCGTAAAAAATCGTTCGGTCCTTCAGCGACCATTTCGCGTTTGCAACAGAAACCGTCTCTGGGACTTGTGCAAACCCAACGGCAACTTCTGCGATGCCGTTTGCGTCTACGGGGACATACGGTGCTGGATCATGCTCGACTACCTGCGCATCGAACGGCCGGCAATATTTTTTCTAAACTATTTTGCCAAATAAAAGGAATTTCGATCGCTCCGATACTCGCCGAGTTTCGCTGCAAGGTGGTCGAGCATCGACACAAAAGACATTGTATGCAACAAATCTTCCGTATAAAGGGATTAGTACTAACTACTAGGATGTATTAGTCTAGTTTCAAGTAACTACTGGACGGTCCCCTGTTCATCAACGGACAGTCGAGATACAACATCGTGGAAAACGTTATTCAATCTACCATCAACAACTCCAACGTCTACGCTACTGTCTACTCGTCAGCGTGAGGTCCACTGTTTTGTTCGCGATTCCCGAGAATAGAAGACGAACGGTGGTTTCCAACGACGATTCAATGATTGCTTACCGGATGTTTCTTCTTGCTGATGTCGCTATCTACGGAGCTTGCGTATGGAATCATGCTGAGATACATTGTATGTACGTATATGAAAAAAAAGGACACGTGGAAATGTTTCTATTAAAAAATTCGACGAAGATTCATGCAGTTGAAAATGTGTCTGCCAAGATGAGCGACACGTAAAAATACTGGGCACCAAAGAACAATGGGTTGGGGCTAGGATTCTCTATTTTAAACATGAGGAACATTCGTTTAAACTATGAAGAACGCATTCGTAATCGTCGAGGAACGATCGTTATCACTACGAAACCTTGTGGGTGTGGAAAGTTATATACAGTTTTGGTGATACATTTCATTCTAATATCACAGACACTCTGAAAAAACCATCTAAGAGCAAACTGAACGGGTGAGTGACAGGTCTAAGTCCAACTTACATTCACCGGTGAGCGACAACTCACTCTGAGTAGAAAATTCAAACACGTTTCTAATTGGAATGATAGTCACTGGGGAATAAATACTGAGGAGAGATCTCCTAACGAGATCGAACAACAATTAAGGAACAGTTCGTTGCGAGATTAATCTCCTAAACGAGATTCACGCGAGGAAAACGACATAAACAATAACGGGTTGGACAAAGTGGTTTCGTACGAGGTACCAAACAAATCGGATATCTTTTTGTCACATGTCTCTTTACGCATGGCTACCTTCTCGATCAACTCTATACACGCGAGGAGATCCATTCCGAAGTCAATGAATTGCCAGACGATACCCTCTTTCTTATACTCCTCTTGCTCGAGGACAAACATGTGGTGGTTGAAGAACTGTTGCAGTTTCTCGTTGGTAAAGTTGATGCAAAGTTGCTCGAAACCGTTATACTGAAGAACGAAATCACGTGTAAAGCGTCCGGACGATTCTCGACGATTTCCACCGGATAAATTGTTACACGTGGTATATTATTATAAAAAGTAGTGGATGAAATCAACTTCCTCGACCGTGTAATACAATTTAGAAATTATTGTTCCCTCGCGCCTAGTGTAGCAACTATTTATGAGCTATAACATGGTCATATTATGTTGTGTTTCTTAAGTATATCATGGAAGTTGTTCCGCGTATTTGTGGTTGTATCATTTCTGTATCTCTAAGTCTCGTTGGCGATCATTCGTTTTAAAAAGTTTATATTAAGATTTTTTAATATTTCATTTTTTACTCTCACCGACATATTTCTCACATTTTTTTGACTGAAACGACACCAAGCACGACACAATTTCAATTATTTTTACGTGTTCAATCCGCGATACAGTGGAACCTCGATTATCCGTACTGATCGATAAAACTATACTAAATAATAGTAAATAATAATAATAGTAATAAAGTACTAGAGTAGTACTAAAAAAGTAGCACAAAAAAAGGAATAACGAAGAATTTATTGGTTCGGATAATCGAAGTTCTACTAAATCGTGGATCAAACAAGTAAATACAATCGAAATTGTATCATATTTTCTTTCATTTTAATCAGAAAAACGTCACCGATAGATTGATAAAATTTTCATTGAAAAATTACTAAAAACAAAAAAGTTCAATCACTCTGATCTTTCATACAATGTGCAATTACTGTATTTATGAACAGTAGATGAAATATATTTTCGAAAATTTGAATCTAATAGAGTAGAATCCATTGTGACTGATAAGATAAAGACGATGGTCGACGAAGGTGAAATCTTTGAAATAAATCGCCAACGAGGATCGATGTAACGAGTGTATGGATCGTACGTGTCAGAGTGAAACTTACGTCGAAGATCTCAAAACCGGCAATATCCAGTACACCAATGAAGTGCTGTCTCTTCTGTTGGGTGTCCAGGGTCTCGTTACACTTCTTCACCAGCCATTTGAACAGCCTGTCGAACATGGCCTTCGACATGGCACCGACGGAGTATGCCACTTGATCCTTGTTACGACCTTGGGTGACGAACTCGTTACCGACCTTGATCCTCGGTTTCAACAAGTTCTTGTACAGATCTTGACAGTCGCAACCCAACAACTTGGCGACTCGTTCACCTTCCTGCAATGATCGATCGTGTCAGCATGCAAAGCAACACTTGGAAAGTTGGTGGCATTTCCGGCTTGAAATTCCACAATATTTCTCTTTTCATTCATTTTCTGAGATTTTGCCCAAAATGTCGTTTGGACATACAATACAGAAGATCAATTTTCAAGTATTTTTTCGGTTTTTCGAAAGATCAATAAAAAATGGTAGCTTCTTACAAAGAAAGAGTAGAGAGATACATTGAAAATTGATGTGATATTGTACCTGTATTTCTGCTTCTGCTGTGATTTTTGGTTAAAAATGAATTAAAAAGGTATATTTTTAGAATTTCAAATGGATAGCAAAGAAATATTTGAAACTTGATTTTTTTATAGTCTTTCAATCGCTTTTGTGATTTTGACTAGAAAATGAATTAAAAATCGTAGCTTTTTGGAGTTTCATGGAAAAAGTAAAGAAATACTTGATAATGTACCTATATTTCTACTTCTGTTGTGGTTTTTTGGTGAAAAATGAGTTAAAAGGATATATTTTTGACATGTCGAATAACAAGCAAAGGTGAAAATCGATTTTCTATCTCTTTTGCGATTTTGTCTAAAAATATGAATCAGAAATCTTTATAGAGTTTTCAAGGAAGCAGAGAGGTGCTTGAAAATTTCAGAAAAAAATCAGAAAAGAGTTTGAAGATAAAAGCTCGAATCGGTAATTGTGCGACGGGATGCTTATTTCGAGGTTTTTCGGATTCTCGAACCGAAAAATGGGAAGAGGATCTCGTAGTTGGAACAACGGTTGTAGTTAGAAGACGACAAATACCTCTGTTCCATCGGCCTCAGCCTGTTCCTCACGACCCCTTTGCTTGAACTTCATGCCACCCATGTGCATGACGGAGGCGGTGATTTTGTAGATGTCGTTCTTCTCCTCTTGAGTGAAGCCCAGAACGTCGAAGGCTTGCTATTATCATAAAAAAGCTGGTCAGTGATCGCTCTTCGATCTTTCGTAACAGAAGTGATCGATAAGCAGAAGAGATACTCCTACGCGGTTCACGATCCGTTTCCGTATGATTCGATGTGATCTCGCAGAGAATCGATTTTTAAGAATCGTCGGAAACGAAGCGTTCACCGGTCCACTACTCTACGGACAATACGAAAGACACTTCTGGTACGTATGTCGATTATGTATGAAAATGCTCGATGGTTGTAAGAGGAAGCACACAAAGACGACACAAATAGCGATGAATACGAAGCGTGGAAGCGGGCTAGATTTTTTCTTTTTTTTTGGGTGATTTTACTTCAGGATCGATGAAAATTAACAGAGGTTTTACGCGTGCTAAGCAACATCTTGAACGACAGTTTCCCTTTTTACGCTAATGTCAAAGCTACATTTCAAAAGCGGACGATACACTTTGCTGCGGAAGCTGCGAGAAGGCTGCGCGTTTTCAGAAAAACAAAGCCAAAAGAAGCGTAAGCAACGTTTGTATAGCGTATACTACGTCTCGTCAAATTCGTATTCAGATCAACGAGGGTGGAAAACATAGAAAGTTCTACAAAACTGATAATCGAGAGGGGTTGATAAAAAAAAAAACAGAAAAAACAACAGGACTAGAAAAAAAACGACGAAGGAGGATCAACGTTCCTTTCGTTTTCAATCGCCTCTGATGCGAATGGCCTCCTTCGTCAGACGTACGGAATTTTCACGTTTTTTGTTCAATGGTTCACAACCATTCGGCGAGAATCCCCGAAAAGGCACCACCGCTTTCTTCAGGGTTCGCCAACTACCGTCCACCTCAATCTCACGTGTTTTTCGAGGTTTGCAGATGGAAATGAACCGCTTCTTTAGGACGAAGTTCGAGATCACCGTCGAGAATTTCCATCTCGAGGCTCTGCACCTCGTTCCAAGCGAATCATTTTAGAGTACAAAGTTGTTCACATCTATCGGGATCAGAAGGTCAACCCACTACCGTGCGAACTTCTCAAGAGAAAATACTCTAATGTCTCCTCTAGAGGGCTTTCACCTATCGCCTGACACCTCCTCGCAATTATTACATGGTTGCGATGCAATTTAATCGTAGAGTAAGATCGTTCGCGAAACGAGAAATGCTAAATTGCGGATCTTCGTGCAAAATTTTACTCGCAGTTTTCCAATGACCTTTCCAGAACTGAAGATCAACAAATTTTTAGACTTGATATAATATAGCAACTTTTTCTGAAATTATTATTTAACACTGAATCAAATAACCGGTCTCGGATATTTCGTTTTGACATTGTTGAAATTACAAACACTCTAATGTGGGAAATGATTTTGTGAATTTCTTAAATCAAGCATCTATTAAAATGAAAATAGTAGAATGATGAAATAAATAAAAAATAACACACAACAATAAAAATGAAACTGCACCATTAAGGTTCGTCACAAATCTTTGAATGTGATAATTAAACTGCTGATTTGATAATGAAAAAAAAAGAAATTCCCAATTGGCTTCTGATTTTTACAGTAAATAGAGAACGTTTTTATACGAAGACCCACTAGTCTAAATACTCTTATAACGGCGGTCTAGTAATAAATCTCTCGAAGTGTCAGACAATTGGTTTCAGTAATAGTTTGTACAGAGTTCCAGGCTAGAAACCGGATAGTAAACTATAGAAAATCGTGAAACGTCAGCTAAAAAACTTCAGAGTTTCGGTGTTTATGTACATGTGGAGTTCCAATCGACAAATAGTAACGAAAGATCGCAGTGTTGGGTTCACAATATACAATGCTGTTTCAAAAAACCTGCCCAATATCAGGTGTACTCTTTCCGAAGTACTGATCGAGTATTTCCAGAATATTTCGGCAAAAACACTTTTAACAATTTAATATTCGTAGAGCGAAGAACCGTAAGAAATGTTCGTAAAATGCCGATCAAAGTATTTTTGTACAACAGTTTAATCAAATTACGAAGTTACCGATCGTATCAGAAGGGGTTCGTTACTATTTCCGAGTTCTACATGGGGTAAAATCGTGGAAAACCTCGATCGCTGTCGATCGTTTTAGAGTCTCTATGGGGATATCAAAATAGACGTCTACTCTTAGAACAAAGTACACAAGAAATAAAGAGAGAGAGAGAGAGAAAGAAAAAGGGGGGTAAGGGGTGAGTGTGACAATATAGTGTTTGGTGGTGGGGGGTAGGTGGAGTTGGATCACATGGGTGTCTACGGTTTCGATTTCTCAAGGACTTACGTCCGTCAGTAAACACTCCTCGCCGTCGTCGACGTTGGGGATCGTGATTTTTCCTTGTGAGACGTTGTAATAGTCGTATATGTTGTTGGACAAGAAACACATATCTGTGAAGCATTTCGAAGAAACACAGATTACAGTTTACGTGTAATACAGACGGCGATCGAAAGATCATTTCGATAGGTCGGTCGACCGCCTAACGAGTAGTCCCCCGGATGGCTCTGCGGTTCTCTAGAATCCCTAGAATTGCTGGTGTGCGGTGACCGACGATTATTCGCATGTACGTACGTAGTACTATTGTTAATTGTTATCGAGCTGCTGGCGAGCGGCTGGCGCAGATAACAAACAGAAAAATAAAATAAAAAAGAAGAAAACGGTTAAGTTAGGTCGGAGCTGATCGGGGAGCGGGTACCCTGGGGGTTTTACATTTTTCCTCGAGTCAAATAGTCGTTTGCGAATATCGAAACGTTTCATCCCCCAATCCCCCCGCATCCCGATTGCGGAAGCTTTCGCAGGCGGGGCGCGAGGGGGTTGCGAAAACCTCGGTTCGATCTTTCGACCACCCCCCGTGAAAAATGCTCCGAGACGGCTCTGACTTGTCCGGAGAAACATCGCGACTCTTTCTGCGAGGGGTGTGGGGGTTGCCGAGGGGGCGGGCGGTCGAAAGTCCGCCGAGGTTTCCGACGCACCCTGGGATTGGACTTACGTCCGTCTCCTCCATGTCTTCTCCGTCGTTGACTCCAGGAATTCTGGTCTTACCCTGGCTAATGTACCAATAGTCCCCGATCCGGTTGCTCAGTAGGGTTAATTCTGCATTATTTTGCTCGGTATAAGCTGCCTTGCTTTACGAGCGACTATATGTTCAAGCGTATCACTTTGCAATCACTCTCGACCTTCTCCCACTCGTTCTTTAAGCTACGTGAACGGTCGACCGAATCGAATGATCAGCTGGACGGACAACAAACGATGACGATCGAAGTAGTCGCGAGTGATTGCAACATGATGCACGTAAAAGAGAAAAGAACAACAAATGCACAGATTATTTGCGACAGGTAGATGCTGAAAGAAGAAGAGCGATAGAGAAAGAGAGACAGAGAGGGGGAAAAGAAACCAGGGAAGAGAGAAAATAGAAGATAGATCGTAGAATGAGAAGCGGAGACGACGAGTTCTGTGGTCGTAACGCTTGTCGAAATTTCTGTACGTGTGTATATTATATGCTTGTGGATGCGTGTCCGTGTTTAGATGTTTGTCCGTGTGCTGTTAACGATAGTAGAAGTTTGTTACGTTTTTAATAGAAAGTGGCATACCGAAGAGCTACGGTAGACAGATAGACAACAGAGAAGAAAGTGATAGAGAGAGAGAAAGAGAGAAAAGATACGGCAAATAGCGGAAAATCTCGACACAAAAACGATATTGCACATAACAGATGAAAAGATTGATGTGGTGGGGGTGAGGGGGGCGGGGTAGATGTCTTGCTGGAATTATAGACAGAAGAAACACAGCTCGTCTCGAAGAGCGTCTGGTCTTTCTCAAAACGATAGGATCGAACAGCGATAAAAGACAGAATTTTTTCTCGCTGGAATTTATCGTTGTCGATAAATATATTTTAGAAAACAAAAGAAAGAGAAACTTTTTTCGGAATTTTTCATTCGGATACGTTAAATTCTGTCGTTTATGCTCTATCACGGTTGCAAAGAAACCGTTCGACCTCGAACGTCGCGTAGTAGAGTGCTTTGCCGGTCAAAGGGAAGCACTTACATCGGTAATCAACAGTTCTTCGCCGTCGTCGAGGCCAGGGATTGTCGTCTTCCCTTGCGACACAAAGTAGTAGTCGTGGATGTTGTTGGACAGCAGCAACATCTCTACGGGTGACCAAAAAATAGGAAACAAAAAAAAAAACAGACATGCGGGCGTTAACTACAAGTTGCGGAGCGCCATGTATTCGGGTGGCTTTCCCTCGGAACTTGCCGAACAAGCTCTAGCTTGTCCTGGGCCCTTTCGACGCGACGATCTCGTCGGAGAGAAATCGTTCGCGTCGAGGTTACAAGGCGGAGTTGTTTTACGAAACTCTTTGAGAGACACCGTGTTCCCCTTAAATTGTCATTGTTCGTCGTAGCAACTCGTTCCGATACACTTTCCACGGATTTTTCCGGTAATTTTCCGAACGAATTTCGAATGCGACGATCGAGTTTCGGCGATAGCAATGATAAGACAATTTAAGAGTACAGTTTTCGTTTTTTCGGAGGGAGGGGGGACAATACACGGCACAGTTTCTTCACGTACCGTTCACCGACACTCCTCTCAGTGTATCTGTAGGAGGTTCGGTCAATTATTTGAGAGAGGGGTAGGTGGGAAGTCCTGTACTTTAAAAGGACCTTGTCACAAGTTTGTAGGCGTGTTTGCGGGATCCATCAGCGCACATTTCTAACAACAATAAAGGGAACGGTGTTCTCAGGGGGGGGGTGTAAGGGGAACGTGGATTAGAAAATACAAGAAATCCTGGCGTTCTCTTATCCATCGTTAGGACGTGAAAACCAAACATGTCGTCTAACTTTACTTCTGTGTAAAACTGAACAACCAAACTCAAAGGTAAACGGGCGTGGTGTTGGGGGTGGGGGTGACACAAAAGACTTAAAAAAGACCAACCAAAGAAGCCACAAAGGGATATAATCATGATTACAGCGAAAAGGGTGTTGGGGTTTGGGCGGGGGCGTGGGAGAAAAAACTGAAAGACGATAAAGAGATAGATAAAGAAAGAGAGAGAGAGAGAAAAAGATAGAAAGAACGTGAAAGTGGGGAGTGATGCGTAGCCCTGGCATGGTCAGGTTCTTACGTCGGTCAAAGTACACTCCTCGCCGTCATCGACATTTGGGATTGTGGTCTTGCCCTGAGAAATGAAGTAGTAATCTTGGACGTTGTTCGACAGGCAGCACATCTCTATATCGAACGGAGATCAGAACGGTAAGAAGTCTGACAGAAATGGGTGAAGAGGGTCCACGCAAAATCATCGACCCGATCGCATCGGAACGGGTCGGACGTGATTAAAACGGTAACACGTCGGGGGGGAGGGGGAGGGCGGGTCCAGTTACAAAAGGTTCCACTGCAGTCTCTATCACACTTTGCTCCTATTCGTGGGTCTCGTATTTACAGGTGAAGGGTGTCGCTAATGTCGCAGACACATTGCTAACTTAAACTTCTGGTCTTATCGATTAAACGAGTTCTGCAACGTCAATTTTGTCAGGAATTTCGATTATTAACGCTAAGCCTACCGAGCGCTAAAAGCGATTAAAACGTTTCGGCTGATAAAAAGGCTCCGTTCATTTAGATCTTGCGCAATCAAAAAAAATTGAAATCAATTTATACGCAAGCGACTTGATAATTGCAGAATGAAAAATATATAACAGGTCGTTCGACCGCCACCGGTAGGTTTAGCGTTAACAAGTATTTCGGCTCGACGTGTTTCAATTCTTGATCGATGCGAACTTTTAGCAGACCGTGTCTAAGCTAACAGTATTCTGTCGAACAGACTCTAACTGGTCCGTATGGGGGAACAATGAAAAATTGATTGCTTCTCGACGACTTCACGAATCTGCTCCCCCTAAAGACAATACTTGCCAACTCTAGAGCCACGACGCTGCTTGGATAAATGCTTTTCATCATTAGGTATCTGAGTCTCTATTGTTCGGTACTTAGTAATGATATGCTCAAACGACCTTACCCTTTAATCCCTTCACAGATCCGGACATCATCTGATAGAAGATGTGGTACGAACGTTCCAAAGTCTGTTGGGAGATGACACGGGCTTTCTCGAGCAGATCTGTGCGCAGATAAAAAATCTCGATTTCAGTAACTCGACGTGAACTCCCCGTTATTACGGTGTCGTTCGGTTTCGTTTTTGTTTCGATGTTAAAATAACTCCTGGTGCAATCGCTTCTTGCGCAATGCAAGCGACGCTGATCGAAAAAATATCGATCCGCCACCGAAGCCAACTACGCTTCTCTCTAATCGCGTCTGTGTTGCACGAATTGTGCGCTCGTGAAAACATGCGCATGTATTGGACTGGGACAAAAGTTCGTAGCGTTCGCGAATTAAAAATCATCAAGGTTTTTATACGCAGGTTCATTCGCTAGCACGATACGTTCCCACGAAAATGGCAAACAGTAACAGAACAAATATTCCGTTTTGTCGGTCGTAAATAATGTATAATGAATCACTTCATGATTTCGGCGATACAGGTTCGATCTAATATTACTATCTAGCAATTGTGCAATTTAAATTATGCATGGTGGAAGCAAGTTGGCACTATTAAAATTTTTATAAATTGTTTAAACATAGCAAGTACGTTAAAGTTTTATGGTTATTACCCGATTTTATTAAACATACATTACACTATACAATACTTTACAGACGCAAATTCCTCTTGATAATCGTCCATAGAATAATTTAAATTGCAAAATTGCTAGATAGTAATATTGGATCGAACTTGTAACGCCGAAATCATTAAGTGATTCAGTAACAGAACAAATTGGAAAATATGCTATTGAATAAATCTACGAATGAACATTTTCAGATTTGAATTTAGAAACGCAACTTCCAGCCCAATAGATTAACAAATAAATGTGATGTTCAAGTTGAAACTTACAGGTCTCGATATCAGCACCGGCCAGTTTTCCAGAAGGACCGAAGTGGATACGGATGAATTTACCCTGTTCACCGAGAGAAACAGAATTTTCATCATTTTTCAATCGTACTTATTCAACATGGTAAACAAACGATTGCTCGTTATACGAACATATTACATCAACGGAGAGATAGATAGGACACTTACGAAACGGGAGGAGTTATCGTTACGGACGGTCTTGGCATTACCGAACGCTTCCAGTACGGGATTGGTCTGTACGACCTGATCTTCCAGAGAGCCTTTCTTCTTCTGAGATTCGTCGACTTTCTTGGTCGAGGCACCGACGGTGGCGAAGTACGCGATTACCTTCTTCGTGTTCTCAGTCTTTCCGGCACCAGACTCACCGGTGATCAACATAGACTGATTCTCGCTGTCTGTGAACGAACACGGAGGAATTGAGCTTCGGCGAACATTTTCGTTAGAGCTTCTCGCTTGCAGACGTCGATATTTTTCAAACAGAGAATTTTCACCGATTTTACGTCGAACATTTCGAAAATTTTCCTCTCACAGTTTTGTCCAAAGGAATATTTACATTTTTGTTCTCGTAACGAGGCGAACACGTTATTCCTTTCTTGTAGATCGACGGAAGTTACTCTACTCTCTTGCGATCAATATACAGGGTGTCATGCAAATGCTGGTACAACCGGACAGAGGCTGATTCTATGTAAAAGAATAAATCGAAAATATAACATTTTCTCATTTCAGACTTCGTCTCAGCGAATACGCATGTTGATCGGTAGGAATCGTCTGACCGTGGCCGACCTATTCCACTTCCTACTAAAGCAAGCGAACCCTACGAATCTTTAAACTCGATTTTCTCGAGAAAACGAAGTCTCAAATGAAGATATTTTTATTTCATATTTTCGACTTATTTTTTTTTACATAGAATCAGCCTCTATCCGGCTGTACCACCGAACACCCTGCATAAACTAATACATTAATTTTCTTCTCCTTCCAAGGCTTAATATTTGTAAATTGCATCGTAACGTAAACAAAATTACTGACGAGATCAGCGTAATAGCTAAAGAAAAAACAGAAGGCTGATGCAACGTTAAACTCTTAAGAAAAGAAAATAGATTTCTCTGTGCGTTTAGGAGCTCGATATCTGCAAGTAGGGACTTGTCGATGGTATACGTACTGGTCAACATGTTTACGTAGGCTCCGTCAGAGATGGCGAAGATGTGAGGTGGCACTTCATTACGTCTTTTGCCTCGGTACAATTTGGCGCACCTCGAGGTGTACACGGGGAATCTTTTGTAGGGATTAATAGCTACGCAGAACAGGCCGGAGTAAGTCTGTAAAAGAGAGCAGTCGTTTTACAAAAGACAACGATGCGTCGACACGATTCACAAAAACAAAGCTGGCCGTTAGATCTCTGATTCGTCGTTTTCCACGAAAATAACACTGTTCCGAACAATTTTCACGTCTACATGCATCAGTTTCTTTCTGCATATTTACGTAACCCGTGTTACGTAACGAGAGAGCCAACGAATCAGAAATCGACGAAATCAGCGAAACCAGCGGTAACAATTACGACATCGGGAAATAGCCAATTGGAATAACAAGACCTAAAACTAAATGCAAATCACGTTTTCACGGGAAAGAAACTCGTGTCTCATGAGAGAACTTTCCTCGTTAATCGCTGCCAGTAGACTGCAGATTTTGTGCAAAATCTTAAAAGAATCTCCTCGTTAAAATGATCAACAAAATGCATTTTCATCGACGAGCATCTCACAATTGATTTGGCCACGTTTGCACGAAAATCGACAGTCTAGTTGTCAGGGTACAAATGTCCATCTCGAGCTGGTTCGGAGCTCTCGCAGAGGTCCGAACCGCTGACGAGAAATCGGGAGAAATGAAACGATGTCGTGACACGTCTTGGTGTTTTGAACCGACATTCCTGAAAAAAAAAGAATGATTTTCATGCACTCGATGAGCCCTCGCGTCACGTGACGACGCGTTTCAGGTGATCTGGAAAGGAGAGAGACATTGCGGCTCGTCCAGGCAGCTTCGGCCAATGCCTCGACGCTTCTTTCGCATGCAATTTCGTTGAAACATTGTCAGCGACAGGACGAAAAAGAAAACAAAAAACAAAAAAAAAAAGGGATTCCAAAGAGAAACGTGGCGGCACGTCCAAGTGCTTTATCCAACGTTTCCTCTCTCGTCAAGGTGGCAAACATCACTTGCGTCACGTGAATCCTCAACAGAGAGAGGCAGAGACAGGGAAAGTGCTATCCTTGATCGGGGGATCGGTCTTACGTAAATAAGTTTGGCGTAGTAACGTTGCTTCAGATTGTGAAGGACCGAAGCATCGTTGAGATACGTCAGATTCGACATGTCCTCGGCTTTTTCGTACTTTGGTGGATTTACTTGTTGCAACTGGTCCTTCTTGAAGTCCTTGGACTACAGTGTCCCAGGGAGAAAGAAACAGGCGTTAGTGATCGAGGCGGTAATACGAACTTACGTAGATCAGTTTGCTGTAGTAACGCTGTTTCAAGTTGTGCAACACGGACGCCTCGTTCAGGAACGTCAGGTCCGCCATGTCCTCGGACTTCTCGAACTTCGGCGGATTTACTTGCGACAGCTGATCCTTGCGGAACTGTTTCGTCTGCGTGGGCATTCTATTTCAATATCTCGGACTATCTAGACGATTCACTGCTCGACACAGTTTTCCTATTCCGCGAGCAACGCTCGGAGAACACGCGGAGGGGCTCCCGATCTGAACTACTTCCGCAACGTTCTTTGAAAAATTCTTCGAAACTGATCGTTACGCTATTACAGCACTCCATGGTGTTCTACCGAACATTACACGACACGCAAATTCGTTCCGGTTTATTCAGAAAAAACATTTTATTCATTCCGATCGCCCTTAACCGGGGTCTCTCGTGACCCCGACAGAATCTCGGATAATTAACTGAAAGTTTCCTCAACTTCTGTGGAACATTTGGATTATATGTACTCAAAGGTGTACAATTTGTAGAAAATTGTCGAACGGTTGAGGGTTGAATTTGGTTGAATCTGATAAAATATTAGAGGGAAGTGTATTGGAATATACTAGACAAGAAGGAACGATCATTTTCCTATAAATATAGAACGCAGCGGATCTCGAAGTCGAAAACCGGGATTAACAGTGACGAAGTTTATTTTCGTATTAGAAAATGAGCTTTCCGATTTGATGGACAAAGATCGTGCTTGTAGATCATCAATGTGGAAACATCTACATCGCGACTCGGTCTCTTTTAATATACAGTTTCATACGCGTCTCCCTCCATCCCGGTTTCGGTGCTCTAAAAATATGTTGACCCATGTTTCGAGAAGTGGCGTTTCAATTTATTATTACCGGTGCCGACGACGATGCTAACAATAGCATTTCAGCGACGGTCGCCGGATGACAAGGAAACCCGGCAGGGTTTGCTGAACCGTTATGTAACAAAGCATTTGGAACAAGTGAAATTTCGTTCGAGATTACGTCTCGGAGTCCGCTTTTCCCGACGAGAATAACAGAAAAGAATCCGGGGAACGTTCCTACGTAAAAATAACGAGCGTTACGTCAAGCGAGGCTTGCCGCGTCAGACTTTTATGAACGTTTTTTTTTTCGGAATCTCCACCGAAATACACAGATAAACGGCGTTTCCGTCGAAAAAAATCATTTCGAATCTCGGTTTTCCGATAGACGATTTTCCTCGCGAGACTTATTTTTACGTGTGCCCGGTGTGCGCTGACGATCGAAACATTCTATCGCGAGTCAACTGGAACTCGAGTCGCTCGAAACGTGTTTGAAAAATGATTTTTTCTCTCTCTCCCTCCGTTAACAAACGAAACGGATCGGAACGCCGTATATTTTCCAACGGGGAGTTTCGCTGCCGGTGATTATTTTCGCACCGTAAAAAAAGGGAACGAAGCCAATCGAACGGTAGAGCGTTGGATGACAGCACACGCTGAGGAACTGCCGAACGGTTTACCCTTTTCTAAAAATAGAGCAGTTCGAAACGACGAGACTCCGGTATTCATGCTTTCCTTTTTATACACAGGAAGACGCCATTAGTCTTTTCTTAGAAAAGGAACAGAGAGAGAGAGAGAGAGAGAGAGAGAGACTCGCTGTCTTATCTCTCCGCACGAGAATTAAGGTGGTTGCACCCCGTTATATATTTATTTCCATCGTGCGCGGCCACGGGCTTCTCGCTTTACGAGTGGATATAAAAAGAACGATACGGATTCGATTGAAAAACCGAAAGGCTGTACCGAGCCAAAATTATTTATATCCAGAAGGGACCTATTTAGAAACGGTTGTCTCGTTTATCGTTGAACAGTGATTTCGAGCAGCGCGAACACCGAACGCGAACGGAAAATTATCGATAAAAGATTAACGATTACCTCGCCGCCAGGCAATCCGACGCTGACAACATCGCCCTTGGTGGCCTTGATCTCACCAAGGACATATCCCTCCTTCTCATCGGGTACCCAGCACGCTTTTTTCGCATCGTACGGTTTCGTCTGGTCGATTCTCTTCTGCTCGAGAGAGACGAAGAGGTACGGGGTTGGATCTGGATCCTCCCCCTCTTGCTGCACTGGTCTCGGCATCCTTCGCTCTTCGCTTCTTTCTTTTTACCTAGTTGAAGTTGATTACTCGCGTAATAGCCTCTTCAATTTTCCTAGGAAGGTCTGCGCGCCTTCTACGTCGTCGTTTTCCCACGTGTCGGAGGGTGGGAAGGATTTCCTTGTGGCTTCGTTTCCTCGCTCTTCTTCTCGTTCTTCGGAGAATTCGGCGGCGGACGGACTACTTCTGGCGGCACGTTCTGAGCGGCCCTGTACAACAAAATGATCAGTGTTGTTGGCATCGGCCAGCGGATCGCGAACCGCGGCACCGTTCCGATACTCCCACCCCGACCCGCCGCGCCGCATCGGCGGACGCGATTCGTCCGACAGATTTGAAAATAGCGCTCCTTCGATATATGTACATACGGGCTTTCACGCGGCCGTGCAAGCTCGAACTCAACCCCTCGCACCACGAATTCTCGCCAATATTTGTGAGAGTTCTTCGTTTGAAATCTAGCTAAAAAGATTGATAGTTTTATCCGAGTGCAAAAGAATTTTTCGTTTGAAATCTAATTGTACTATATACTGGATGGAAAATTAATTTTTATTTATTTATTGCTCTGATATATTGATACTAATTTGAGTCAATAGCTTCTTAAGGAAGAAGAAGGTTAATATTATAATATTATATCAGCTGGCAATTAACAAATGTCGAGTGCAAAGGGTTGAAAATTTATTAATTTAGTACCAGAGTACTTACTTTCAATTGATCTCAAAAATTTTCTTTATATTCCTCTTGGAGAATAGCAAAATTCTGATAGACTCTACTTTCTTGTGTAACTACAAATTAATCGACGTCGTATGAAGTCCTACAAAGAACAACGATATCATTGAACATTGTCGATAATTTCAAGCATCGACATCGAAGGGGGCATGAAGGAAACAGCATATTTTTTTCATCTGGTAGATGCATCGCGCCCAACCGAAAAAATATCGTTAACAAATGTGCAAAACCAATACCACCTAACCAATCTTTGACTTGGTTGAAAAATCCTACTATCTTTGTCGTTTGCACAATATTTCTTTAATAAAACTTGATCTCTATCTAATACAATTATTGTAAATTACTTTGCAATTACAAAACCACTGAAAACCGTGCAACTTCTTTGTAGATTTTGTCAAGTATGTTTCTCTAGTTCGATTATTTTGTTTCGTTCTTGCGTGACCTACTCGGAGAAAGTGTAATTGTTTAAATGATTTTGTGCAACTTAATGTTTTCGAGATATCGAATATTTTTACAATAACAAGCTACTAATTACTGCAAAAACAAAACGGAAGTTGTTGAATGTAGACTATGGCGACTCGACTGTTCGAATACATTTGTAAAACTTCCGTTTTGTATGAAAAAAAACCTCAAAATAACGTAGCTATCATTTTTATAAGTAATTCCTCGTTATATTCCATTGTATAATTCCTTTGTGGCCGAAATGCACTGATTCAAATCGTTCTTCCTGCGTTCTTAATGATATTTCGATCGAAGGCATCTCGAGCGCGCTGAGTATGACTTCACGTTAGAGCATTATGCGCAGTCGATACATGTATGACGTCTCTATTATAAAATACACTCGTGCGACCAATCACGATACGTATTGAATTCCATTGAAACGACTCATCGACTGAAAGCTCGAACCTTAAAAAGAGCGAAGAGGGAGACCACTGGATTACCATTCATCTAACTTACGAGTATCGACACGTATTCCAGATTTATTTTCATCCATTTGTCAAATTCGAAGTGAAAAAAAGAAACCATAAATGCTCGTAAACGTGTGTCGGCGAGCAAATCCGGTTAACCAAAAAAAAGAAAAAATATTAAAAAGCCGCAACGGTGATCGGGAAGTATGTCCAACAGAAAATAAAATAAAAAGAAAATAGCTCGAGCACAATTCAACGAAATAGGACATACTGATTTAAAAAAAAAAAAAACAGTATAGGCTGCACAGGGGCAGTCTAAACATGGCGATGGGAAATAGCGGATCGATCGTTGAAACAAGACACCGTAATTCTAACAGATCCAAGAAAAGCAACGTACTTCCGGAACCGCTCGGTCGAAACAAAATGGCGACCGCCGCGCCGCACTTTGACGTTCTACGCGCGGCCACCGAAATCCCTCAAACACTTCGGATCCGGCGAATCGTCCGAGGCGTCGAAGCAACCCGGAAATGCTCGGGATATTCACTGAGGAGACTACGAAAGCAAAACCGGATCGAGCCGGTCCGACCTTGCAACGTGGAAATGGGAGAACGCGCGAAGATTTTGCGAAAATCTGCTCGGAAATATTCGAAATTCCAGCCGCACCGCGTGGAACGGACGGAATACTCGAAAATCGAGAACGGGAATTGAGCCGAGAAAACATTCGCCGCCGGGAACTTCCTGTGGTTATCTGATAACACCTGGTATAGTTGCACTGATTTCTGATATTCAACACCAATGACGTCACCGGTTGATCAAACTCACGCTCGAAGAATTCCACTGGGTTTTATATGGGTTACAGGGGTTGGCTGAGGGGGCGGGGGAAGGGGTTGCGCGAGAAGATTTCTGCTGGCGGAATGAAGTAAAAAAAAACACTGTTTTCCCGGTTCACTAAGAGCGGGGGTCGCGCACCAAATTCTCCCGGTTTTCTCGCGCGACGGTGTCGGTTCCTTAGCGATAGAATAAGGACTACACCTCGAAACCAATGTCAGTCACAGTCCGAGGCATATGCCCGAGAAATCACAGTGTATCCACAAGAGGCTCCTTCCCTCTACCAATGGGGGAAGACTTAATTACCGGGCGACGAACATCACTTCCATTTTTTACCTAATCCTTCGTAACCGTAGAGAACGGTCGGTTCGCAAGACTGGAGAGGTCACTAGGCACAGGCTGCGGATCAGCGAGAATCTCGAACAAAATCCCCTAGGTTCTTCCTCACAACCACGGTTCTTTTTTACTTATTTCTTTTTTTTCTATTTTTTTTCTAATACCTTCTCCCTTTCGTTCGAATTCGATTCTTTTCGTTCCTGGTCTACGCGACCGTTACGGGTATATATCCAATTCTCCACGTCGCTTCGTATACTCCCTTTTCGCTCTTTTCTTTTTTTTTCTTTTCTTTTTTGTTCTGTTCGTTCCCCGTTCGCCGTCCAAAGTATCTGACCGTTAATGTTGTAATGTAATCAAAGAAAGAAAAAAAAAGGTAACAATCAGACGAAACACCGACGTGCTGCACTTACGTTAGAGAGCCGTTCTGTCGGGGAAACGAGCGGGGGCTCCCAATATAAGCGCGTGCAACGTGATCCTCGAATATAACGAGCTCGACGATTGGCCGGCGACATGGGCCAATACGGGACCGTGTTAGTTCTTGGGCCAATCTACCTTTTTAGGTGGAGATGATACCAAAAGTGTGACAAGGGGTGGTCACGGAAAGCTACAACCGCCTCGCTTAGCCGAGTGAGATGAAAATAGACGTACAAGCGAGATAGGGAGCCACTTTCGACAGGCGAGCTTTCTGGCACATCCGTTTTTCTCCTGTCTTCCGATGTCCCTTCGGATCCTGTGCCACGATCCAGGTCCTGGATCCTCCTCGAACTGTGCACCCCTTCCCCCACCGCCTCCTTACCGCGAGAAGGATCCATCGGGTCCAACGGGAACCCCCTAAAGCTAGAACCCGAGAGCAGTCGCGCCGTTCAAACAGGGAGCTTTTGATCCGCTCCAAGATCAGCAGTCCACGTGGAAGACGCACGTGCTTGATGATACCAGCTGCAAGCATCTTCGATGAGCAAATTACCCCGACTTCCTTCTTGGCTGGGACGCTAAAAGAATCAAGCAGAACCTCGAATTTTATCTAATATTCAGACATTCCATGCGTTCAAGTATACCTCAAGGACGTTTCGCTGTACACTGAGTCAGACGCCGTGTCTTTCAGCCTGCACGTTAAATTTTTTCGACAGTTCTTTCTTTTTTCACATTGCTTTGCGATCGATTATCCTCACTGTTCGCGATTCGCTCCTCTTCCAAACTCGTGATCTATCAGGGACGATCGATTTTACGGAATCTCTTTCCTTGTGAGATTGTTTTTCATGTATATATGTATAAATACATGATAAATCAGTTTTTGGGAACTTCGAAAATTTTATCATTGTATTGTGTCTTATGGCTTTCGGTCCAAGCTGAAAAGTTTCGAATGTCGATGGATGTAACATAGATAAAAATTTTAGATTCAATCGTGCTGGCTATAGAAGGGAAAGAGGAAACGTATAACGTAGATATGTAGGACAGGGTGTACAATGGTCGTCGTATGAATAGGCGAACGCCTGTGTTTTCGCCTGATCACCGCACATGTAAGCACACCGTGGTCTCTATTATTAATGCGAAAGCATACGGGTAATACTTGACAAGTCCAAATAAGGACGTTGTGTAAAGCCATTTTTATGGAATGTTTGACTTTTCAGCGACGTCGTGTGCGTAATCGCATGTTAATTATAAAGTAAAACATGCTTACAATTTTTGTGAAAAAAATCGATTACGCTCGAAGTATTCTGGACAATTTGGACGTAGAAGTTCGTGCAAATGTAAGATTTTCATAAAAAAAATAAATGTTCAAAAACAAGAAACAACAAAAGCAGTTTTTTTAAAATGACTATTTTCTTACTATAACTGCGCTTATACTCGTACGTGTACTGATCATTTATAGAAGCTTGTCGTAAACACAACCATAAACGCGACAAGCAACAATAACTACTGTCAGTCACTGAGAACCTTAAACGTCAAAGCTTCGATGAACCAACGTATGCGAAAGGAATCCCTAATAAATTACAATCCAGCTATAAAGCAAATCAATATTTATGCGTGCCGTGCAAGAAAAGTAAGTGTCTCGTCGATGACAGTTTTTTGTGTACGCAGTAGTAACAGTGCGTGAATAGCCAGACATGGAAAGCAGCGAATCTGACGCGAGATAAGTCTGAGCGTGTGCCCTCTATGAAATACGATAACAATAACAATTGTACTAACTATACACACTAGTGATTTCTAAATGCATATTCTCAAATGATCCCCGAAGCTTTTCAGAAGCGAAACCGAATCAGCATTCCAATCTGACGCGAGATAAGTCTGAGCGTGTGCCCTCTATGAAATACGATAACAATAACAATTGTACTAACTATACACACTAGTGATTTCTAAATGCATATTCTCAAATGATCTCCGAAGCTTTCCAGAAGCGAAACCGAATCAGCATTCCACCGTAAAATACATTAAACTTGAATTATGCGAACGCATTCGACATACGTGTAGATTTTTGTTAATGTTGGGAAAATCGTCGATCAGACGTTCGTGCGATTATGATTAAATATTGTTTTCTATTTTTCATATTGCACGATTCCGGGTTTCAGCTAACTGTCGCTATTGTATAGTAAATTCTCGAGCAGTTCTGTGCTTATAGGCCAAGATACATTACAAAAACGCCCTACAGACTTTTAAACCGAGTGCTTCTATAATTACACGATGTAATTTCGGAACGTTCGATACGGGAAACTAACCTTCAGAGGTGTACATACATGCATTATTATTTAGCTATTTCGTGGACTGCATAATCGCGAATAGGAAACCTATATTTCACAGATCTGGCATCTGCTTTAAGTTGTGCTTCCGCTTAGAAATATAATTACCAGTACCGCTTTTCATAAACATCCATTTGGCTTCGAAATTCACACGCCTGAACCTGCCATCTAACTTTTTTCACCACGAAATATTTACGGTTTTGTATTTTCAGGTAAGAACTCGCTTCCGGGTTGTGATAAACGAAATCGATCGTTTATTGCATCTTTTTTAAACATAATTTTCGTAAAAAATTGTTGATAAAAGCTTGATACTTACGTACACATATATTTTTATTCATCGCGGTTACATATGTTTTTCCTTTGTCGAAGTGTATGACCATTCGAAGACACCGTCATATTGGCCTCGCGAAGCTCGCGTATCAAATTCCTAAAGTCGCAAACAAACGATTTAATTGTTTAAATAACTGATTACTACGTATTTCTCTTATTTCTTCACGTATCGTTTAGTGAAAAGAGTGTTTTTAATATATCGACGGAAGAAACGTGTAAACGTCGACTGGAAAAAACTTCGGAATAAAATGGCAAGCTTCACAATGATCTCGAACGAATTAACAAGTTCAACAATTCGAGGACAGTTTATTAAGCTTTACACCAGCTGCTTGATAAAGTGAAATTTCTAAAAGAAACGAAACTTTCTAAAAAATATATATACATAATTTCCATAAAAAGAAATATAAATAAACAACTAGACCAAGCTAATAACTGGAATATCGAAACGACGCGAAACGCGTGTGTAAAGTGAAAGTTATGAATTTCGATAACGCAGAGGAAATGTCTCGAGTTCTTGTCACTGGTCGACGATTCGTAACCGAATAAAAGTGAGTCGGTGACCCACTTAACCGTGTTAAGTGCAGTCGTCTCGAGTAACTGCCGGCGATCCCACCCGATTCTAATGATTTCGATGAAATTTTCAGTAACTGTGATCGGCAGCAATCGAAGGTAGGAACGTACGAACAGTCAGGAATACCCGTCTTTGCCTGTCTATTAATACACTTCGCGGCACCGAAATCACTCGCGGTCCCTCGTGGCATCTGTGCTCGTCGTAAGAAACACGAGCGAAGTTTCTAGGACGGACTCACTCCAAATCAATAAACATAAAAAAATTCCCGTCGATTCATCGGCCCATCAAAAGTCGAAAGACGCCGATACAAGCCTGACGAGCGCGCATCGACGCGTTGCCCCCTTCGCCGAGCACCGTTTCCCGTATTTGTTGTGACTGGTGGATAATAATCGGAAACATTTACACCTGCACGCAACACAACCGACCAACGGACCAGCAGAAGGATGGTCGTTTACCTTCGATAGCTAAGCAAGCAAATACGTGTCTCAGTCACCAACTCACTTACCTACCAGCTTTAGTAAGTTCCGTGTTTATCCTTTTCTTCTGAAAATAATTCTCGGTGATATACTAACCATTCGCGGTCACAATAATAGACAATTGTGTAAAGTCGACGCGAAGTCTAATTAAAGATAATCGATCGGGTCCGATTCGTTCGAAATGTGACAGACATTTTCGGAGAAGATTTTTTTCACCTGTGAATTCGCGTCTGCTTCGTAATTAATTCGAGAGAATTGAGAGCGAAATGTGAGAGACATTTTTCCGAGAGAATTTTTCACCTGTGATAACAAATATCGAACTCGCGTCTGCTTCGAATCGTAATTAATTCGAGAGAATTGAGAGCGAAATGTGAGAGACATTTTTCCGAAAGAATTTTTCACGCGATAACAAATATCGAACTTGTGCACGATTATTCTGCGAAGAATGCCGGTTTAGTCTGTCAATAATCAAATGTAATTAATTTGTGATTCACTCGACGTATGAAAGACAGGATTTTCAGAGCATTGTTCATATCTGATAAGAAATATTTCATTTGTACGTACACAGTTGCCATGGAAACACCAAGTTAGACTGAACACTAAAATTCCTGTGAAAATTAGCGTGCACGAAAGTGATGCAAAATAAATTCTTTGACACACGCCGTCACTGAGAAATGAAACTTTTCACAAGATTTGCGACAGTGGTAAAATAACGAATTTATGAAGATGTCAAATGATGCGCGTCGATTGAAATATTGCCAAAATTATCGACTTCGTATTGAAACGTTGAAAGATACATTTGTAGTTCAATATTTATAGATCCGTTGGAATGCAGGGGATATTTTTATTGTCTTGCTTGTCAAGGTTACAGAATCTCTTTATTTTCCCAATGAAGTGCTCTTACGTCACTGTATTACGTTCGCGTAAAATCAAGAATTTTTTACTATTAAACTAATATACGTACAATTCTAAAAGAAGCCGATGAATGTGTACGTAAGCATGTACCTAGAATAATCTTCGAGCTGTATGAAATAAGTGATTCATTCAAGAAATGTATACTACATTTGATACACACACTCAATATATATGTATACACCTATTTTTATTTACCTAAACTAGTCCTCCTAATGTTCGGCAAAACGGTATACTAATCATCAGCTAAAACGGTGTACCATGCGATCGCTGTATTCTCGGATGGGACATCTATCATAATAATCGATCTATTAGTGATTTTTCTAGATTGAATGGAATCCTTATCGCTGCCACGAACGCGTTGTCGGACAGAATTATTATTCCAGAAGAGTGCCATTTCGATGAACATTCATTACGTTCGCAGCTGTTTACATTCCGGGTGTGCCTCTTCTGGCAGTCGCAAGTGTGGAAATTCTTGATTCATATCCTAATAGGCGTTTATATCTAGTTGGCGCTTTTAATCCTCTATGCGCAGAATCGGACAATAATGAATGACCGCGTCGTTAGCATTATTTCTGATGCGTATAACATACCTGAAAAAACTTACCACCGCCTTGTAATCGATCTTTCGATTACGATTGCACAATTCACGGTAATTCGATGGATTTTAATGAATCACAAGAACCTTTAAAAATTATATTTTGTTAAAAATCATTCGTGTAACAACTTTAAATCGTCTTTATCCCATGACAGCGCAAGATATTAATCGTTTGCTAATGAGTTGAAAATGATTTTGACCAGAAATGCATAAAATTAAAACAATTTTACCATGAATATAAATGGAAAATGTGCCTGTGGGATCATTAGAAAGTGTTAGGGGATTAGGAAAAGTGAAGTAGAGTAACGTGTCCGTGATAAAGCACGGCTGGCCAGTCGACAAATCTCGAGATAAAGTGTTCGAATCCCACTCACTCGATTCCTCATCTTCCATACGGTAACATTTCCTCGACAACAAATTCCGAATTATGTACATCGGGAAAATTTTTGTACGATTCGTCGTGCAGTTTTCTTACGCGTTATAGTAGATTAACAAGAAGACAATACTTTACGTAATATGTCCGCTGTTGCTAGATTCTCTTAGGTGTTCCTTGCGATAAATCAATTTTTTTAGTTTACTCGGTGGACAAGTATCTAATCGAGCCGTGTCTGGACCGGAGGAATGGACTGGCACAGTTTCTCGTTGTCACATCCAATGTCCGATAAAATGAATGTCCAACATTATTCTTGAAAATCTGAAGTAATGTGTTGGACATTCGTTATATTTGAACGGTCCTCATTGTCCGACACTCAGCGAAACGTGACTTGGAAGTGTGCGATTTAATAATTAGGCTGCGAATCTTGTGACAAAAATCGATAAGCGAGAACTATTATACCAATTTCACAATATTTTTGTATGATTGCTCACTCGTGAAATTTATTGAACGTACAAATACATGACCATGTAACTTCTGCTTCTCGAGGTGTCGGACTCAATGAAAAAAATTGTTGTTCCGCAGAAAGACGCGTAGTTTATTAACTGCGACTATAATAACAAATTAATAACGACTTAAAACGATATTATATTCCATATTAACAATTCCGTGAATTGTTGTGTTAGAGGAAAAAGTGAATCTTTCGAACGCATCGTTGCACCGGCAAAAGCGGTTCAAGTCGCAGAAAGCTAAAACCTGCTATTTATATCCATATAAATTTCTTCCACCTCTAACAAAACAAGAAACATAATCCGTTCCAATTGCATAACTCATTCTGCTTACACCTCGCACCGGTGAATCACCTGTATTAGCCTTTATTAATGTTGCTAATGTTGCATTCCGTCCAGAAGGACAGTTGCCACTTTTATGCAGTCCGCAAGGTCTTCGTGATATTTTAGAGTTAACATTAAGTAAGAAATAATTAAGACATTAACTGTGGAACTGTACAATATTATTTATGATAATATATTAACTGTACAATACTTACTTAATGAGACGATAATAATTAAAAATTTTAAAGTTATTATTGGACTGTGATCCTTTATGCGAGATAAAGATTATCCTGTTTCATTAATAATTTCAATATGACGTTCAAATATTTATATAGAACATGTTAATCTTTTTGTTATCGCTGTTCAAACCGCAATTATGTCGATTAGAATTGTACAGGCGGTTCGTTCTGAAGAAATTGCCTGCATTCCTAGAAAAATTAATTGGACGAGCTCGTGCGAGCGCTCGTGCAGTCCCAAGACGACATTTTCCCTCTGAGCGTTCGAAGGAAACATGAATTATTTCTGTCCTATCGGTGGAGAACGGAAACGACCGTGTAACCTTCTACAATCATTTGTGTGAGGCGGGCTTTATTGCGTCAAACATTCGTGACGTAAATCGCGCAGCACAAATCATCGTACTTCCTTTTCTCCCTTCAATCGGCCGCCCTATGTGTATATTAATCTGGCGAGAGTGGAAGCGTGTACGAGCGAGTTTAATTAACAAATTCATACGTATCGGTAAGTTTTTCGTTAAACTTGATAAATTAGATCTGAACGGGACTTGGCACTGATGGCGCACCACCACATTAATTTCAGATCGTACAGCTTCATTTCGCCTGCATCACTTGCAAGCTTTGGATCCATATCCTCGTTAACGTGTGTGTGTTCTTTTTTTTTTGTTATAGGAGGCTAGCTTCATATTTCTTGTTCAGATGCCTAGAAATGCATCCCGCTGAAAACTGCAGTCCAATTTGCACCTACTATTCACGTCATGCCAAAAGTTTTTCAGGCTAGCGTGAAAAATTTATATTCGCTTTCGCAAGCGCTCCAAAGGATTCGTAGCCAATGATTCATCGTGCGGACCACAGTGTTGTGTATTTTTCTTATTCCACTTTGTACGTAGACGCATTCTAGTATTAAATTCTCACTTTTCATCACTGGGGCACACATTCGGTTAATTATTCGTAAAACTTTTCTCATTATATACTAATTATTTCCTTCGTGAGATCTAGTCTCGGCAATACACAGAATGCAATACAATGAAAATACAAAGCGTTGTATTTTTAACAACGCACAGGATACATTTAAGGATAAATCAAATTAAACTTCGATAGATTTCCTGTATAATTAACAGATATTAAGTACAAGTAAATAACTGTATTATCACAGATTGAGGATTTATTCGATTTTAATAAATAAATTCTAACATATAATATCCTAGTAATGTGTCAAGAAAGCTGAGGATCTGGTGTTTACTTTTTTATTGGCAAATCCGCTGCATTTGGTTGTTCGTGTATGAAAACATTTCGGTGAGAACGTGCTGCTACGTCTAAGTATAAAATTTTGCTCGATGACAAGCTGCAATGGTTAAACGTCGCTGTGAAGCCGGCGTAGGTATATCCAAAAATAAAAAGTTCTAGGGCCTCCTAAACCCCGATACGCAGTGGCGATGTGTTTGGACAGCGGCGAATTGTTTCGGCGGCGGATTCCGCTTTCCGTGATAAGCTGCCCACCGCCTCCGCCGGTGTTATTTTATACATGTTACGCGTGGCGAGCTACAAATGGCATTGTTTTAATCAAGATTGGAAATTCTATGGATACGTACACACCAGCGAGATTCGGAATGCATGAAAATAGATCGGTTACGCAACTCGCCTGGTAAATTAAGATTCTGACGCGGGCGGATGCCATACGGATGTTTATTGCGAGACTGTTGAGACAACGCACGCTCCTTTTACAAGTCCAATACATTCGCACATAAAAACCTCAAGTGTAATTAATCGGCGAATCTATAAAAAGGTGCGCTCGTTCGTGAACACCGAAACTGCATAGGGCAATGATTAAATGATAAGCTTCCGCTCCTCTTTTTCGTGCGAAAACAAAATTAATTACTCGTATTATAATTTTTTCATTATCATATACATATGCATTTAATGATACAACTGTTTAATTCGGATAAGTAGGACTCACTGCATCACAATCGCCTCGTGTGACGTTCGTATAAATGTTATATAAAATTTTTTTTTATTTGATCGATTTTCAATGTACACGCGTCTCAATCTGAATAAAAAGCTGTCTAACAATTGTCATAAGAGCGACTATGATATTATATAACACTGTATTGGACAAATTATAAGACCGCCCCTCTTGAAAGAAGATTAGCTGCAACAAAAAATTTTATATCACATTTTCAGTTTATCGTTTTAACTAGAATTGTCCCCCTAATATTTATACCGAGACATTATAATCGTGAGCTCTAAATTTTGTTCATAGACCTTAGTCTATTTGCGGCTTATTTTTTTTAAATAGAACCACCCCTTTGCTATTTATACCATGAATACCGAGACACCCTGTATAATAGTGAGCACCAAATTTTGTTCATTGATCCTAGCCTATTTAACACAAGCTCGTCCCTTCCCTATTTATACCATGAATACTGTGCCACCCTGTATAATAGCGAGCTCCAAATTGTTTCATAGACCCCAGGCACGGCGTCTAAGGTGTCTATTAGGTAAGAGGGTCCTGAACTCTAGAAGTTAGCGTTTTCTCGCAGTTTCCTGACAGACAACCAACTGATTGACAACTGCGGCTTGCGTAAGCCATGGATTTCGTTTATTGCGCTTTGTCAAAGTCCGCTTTTCTCTAAATAGAAGACTTCGGGTATGCTGGAGAGCCTGGCATCACGGTTTGCAATCGAACGAATTTAGAAAATTGCGATCGATCACGCCACGCAGACGAATTGATGTGCTGCAAAATTAACACGTTTTATACATATGTGCCTGTCAGTAGGCCAAGAGCCGCGGGCAGTGACCGCGGAATGCTAAGCGCGCTAGTCAGCATTTTTCGACTGCGCTACGTAATAAACGTCAGACTGACCTGATCCAACGTAATTGCATTACGTAGCATTGCGACCGTTACGAGAGCTAAGAGCAAGATGTTCTTCTTTGCCGTAATATCGTCCTGTGAACCTCCATTTACTTATTTTCCTTTATTGTAAATGAAACCCTATTGTATTACAAATGGAACGTGCTGAAAAATATTGGCCTGCCATTAAATTAAGTTCTTTTAATTTTCTGCATCGGTTTGCATAGTATGGAAATATAATTTTTTTAAAGAAAACCGCCTCCGTGACTTACCCAACATGCTCCTCTGTTGATTGGGTTGCCGTGTTCTAGGCGAATTTTTTAATCATTCATAAGTAAAAACTAAGGCCACAACCGCAGATTCTTTACTCTTGATTTTCATTCTGCATTATCGAAGAATTCTATTCAATAATAATTCAATAGCGATGTTTTTTCATAACAATTATCCGATGTCCAATTCATTACTGTACGTGTGTCGTAACTTTTCAGCAATTCAATCAACGCAGCATGATTATGTCTTCTCACTACATGGGATTTTTGATTTCGTTGTCTTTTGGTCTATAAAATTTAATTATACGAAGGAAAATATTGTTATTGCAATTCGATTTACCCGCTCTTCATTCGAACAGTCCGGTTACCGCATAACAAAGCAGGTGACTGACGTCATTTTCGCGCGCCATTTACATTACGACTTCCGGTTCAAGATAGTTTCGCGCCTCGCAAAGTATACTTGATGATATTGAAAATTAATTTTAGTCCGAATATCGTTGCGATTAAACAGTTTTATTTTTGTTATAAAACGTAACATCGTTACGTGTTTATTCTACGCTTAATAAATTGCTTGCACTTCGATACACACAAACGAAAATCGTTTACATAACCTCAACAGTGCACACTAATAACGTATCATTTATTTAGTTTCCACTATAATATCATCTTATATCTGCGTATTTAAAAATTATGATCTCAAACTATTTTTGTTCACTATACTCTTTTGTCATGAACAAAATTCTACAAACATTTTCTAATCAGTTATATAATTTCCATCGTTTTTCAACTATCCAATACTTCATAATCCCCCTGGTAATAGTATATCGAAAACTATTTGGATATTGAAACTTTGCGTAAATGTCAAGATAGCAGTATGCAGAATGGAAATAAAAATTTCAAAAAGTTATACCAAAAAATAGTTTTATATATCACTTTTATATTGTAATTTTATGTATCATTATATGTTGTACATATTGCACATATAGGGCGAAGCAGAACGATAGGTCTATGCTGACGTGTCTGTTCATGGCCCACCGTTTCTACTTCCTGTGAATACTAATCACGCATCATAACTGGAGACTTTTCAAACCAAATTTTTTCAGGAACAAAGTCATCGATAAAAATTCTTTATTCCACATTTTTTACATGTTTTGTACAAGGCATCCTCATCCGTAAATTACTGCTCAACAATTCAATCAGATAATCAAATACGTTAATAGTTATATTAAAGATGCGTGTGCGGAGAAAACAAGGAAAAGATAACGAAGTCCGAGACGATAGGCCTCGATGTAAGAGCAGGAGAGACCGAATCTAAGATTATTTCGGAATTGGCCGGAGATAAACCGGGCCAACGTCGACCGCAAAGCGAACTCAACGAAGCCTTGAGGCTTGAGTCATCTTTCTCGGCTTGAATTTGGCTCGGTTGTAATATTATGCACAATAACGTAATAGTGGACATGTTTATACGTTCCCTTAATGATTTCTTATAAAAATTTTCAGAATGATGTCTGTAATATTTTCAAAAAAGCATATAAATGAATTTAGATGGTATTTAAATTACAAAAATTTAGCAGATTTTTTATCACAAATAATTTAGACTATTTTATATACATAACGACACACTATGAATGGCATTCCAACATCTATATCGCTAAAATCGGATACGTAAGATAAATTAGAATAATTAATACTTCCTATCATGATAACTGTCATCATAGGAAATATGGGGATGTTTAATTTCCCAATAGAAATAATAAAATAGTGTAATAAAAGAATGAATAAAAAAACATTTTCTAATCACTTTGGAAACAATAATAAAAAAAAAGAATATTTCAATTTTCATATCGTATATAAAATAAAAAAATTGTGATCTTTTTTAATTCTGTACAAAAGTTGAAAATTTCTTAGCTTGACTTATGAATAATCATTAAAGAAATTAAACAATATCTGATACACATTATGCAATATAATATCGATTTTTTCTGTATGTATATGTGATACCAATAAACCGATACATTGTACACTGTTAGATTGTTGCAGTCGAATGTGACTTCTATTCTTAACTCTGTTGCCCGAGAGTTTCGAGGTCAACATTACAAAGTATGTAATACAGAAGTACAGCATAAAACTTTTAAAATTTTTCCCGTATTTCATACATTTCAATTCTTTGCTATTTACGTTTTTGTTTAAATGAAAATTACAATACACATACATAATCAAGAATGCATAATATGAATTTGAAATTCTTTTATGTCGCTATTTTTCTTATAGAGATCTTCAATAAAGTAGGGTAAGAAAAAAGATTATCATAACAAATCGTTCTTTTTTTATAGATATTTGAAAAATATTTTTATTATCATTTTATGTACAAATTGCATTCCTTTTTATCCCTAATATGCAATGGAATAATGTAATACACTTGACTCACAATATTTTATATTCTTCATATGTAAAAAGTGAATAGTACTGTAAACTAATATTATGACTGCAGGTATCCC
The DNA here is from genome assembly GCA_028454225.1 of Lasioglossum leucozonium. NCBI lineage: Eukaryota > Metazoa > Arthropoda > Insecta > Hymenoptera > Halictidae > Lasioglossum > Lasioglossum leucozonium. The sequence continues at coordinate 7,507,251 of CM052205.1, read as the reverse complement.
CTAAAAAAAAAACATAGTTAACATTATTATTTTACCAACATAAGTACATAAGTAATAGAGCTAGTACCAGAATACCCAAGTATCACATAAGTTCTCGCAACTGGCTAATAGAACTGTTACTACCCGAGTCACTGCCCTTTATGCTTTTCTCTGCTAATTCATATTTTATAGCAAAATCTACTCTAACATTTTTATTCTAAGGTTTTAACCCTACTATATCAATACATCAAATATTAAATTTTGTATAATAGTTCATAATTTTGTCATATACTGTATCTCGTATATTTTATACAAGTAATAAAAAATATTCTCATTTTAATCTTACGGTAGCTTCATTCTCATGAAAATCCAGCAGGTAGCAAATGACACGATAACACTGATAAATCCAACACATATTAATAAAATCCTGTTTAGTTTTGGAGTTGATGGATTATGTGTTTGATCAAGTACTATAAAGCCAATTCCTCCTAACGTAAACAAGAAACTAGACGCTAGTCCTTCCATGATGTATTGACCGTTTACACGATATGGCATAAATGCTACCTAGAATGCAATAAACACAATTATGACAGCGAAACTGGCAGAAGTATAAACAATTTCATTTGTTAGGTTTACGTACAGGTCGTGTATGTCCATGCTCATCGGTTGTTGATCCTACGCTTGGTGGTTCCACAATTACATCGTATATAATACCTTTAGCAAAATAAATTTCATAAATGTTATATACAAAGAAAACTTATTAACAATATATTTATATGTACATATTACAATTCTAACCTCCTGTTACTAGGAAATACGATAAAAGTATGAATGAAAAGACAACCATAGCACTCGGTTTTACAAACCATGACGGTCTTTTTAACTTTAAATTCGGTACTTCCAAGACTGTGAACGGTAATCGGTATATGTACTCCATATTTAAAAATTATTTTAAATATCCCATACGTATCATTTGTGTAAAAGAACCTGCGTCGGCAGATCCACGTTTCAAAGTTGTGATTGTGGTGTGGCAGATGCCAGTATGGAAGCCGGCATAAACTTTTGTCCACATTACCACAAATCCACGCAAAGTCTAAAAACGTACTAATTATTGATTGGTAAACTAACTAGTGCATTTATGTATTCATCACTATATTCTACTTTATTCTACCAATCAGAGAAGCAAACGGGAATTTGTCTTTACTGCAGCGCTGTGTGGTGAGCTCAAGAACTTAAGGCTGGTTTGACATTTTGAACAAGATATGTCGAATAAAAAGATAAATTTCATTTACATTTGTAATTCTTTAAATTTAAACTCGCAAAACGAATCTGTCGTAGCTTGTTTTAATTTCTCTTATCTACACTACCGAACAAAATTATTTTACATTCTTCAAAAAATTGACTACAAAATTATATTCAATATTTGGAATGTTGGTACGTCTATTATGCGAAGGGTAAGTACCTTGATTCAAATTGATCTACTGTTATCAAAAAGAAAAGTTATATTAAATTAAAATGAACAAAAACTTTTTTTAGTTATAAAGTTATACAAATTTTTTTAGTTATGAAGTTATAAAAATTTTATAATTGTTCTACTATCAGATTAAGAAAATTGTTAAAACTAACAGTTACATTTTAATAAAGATTATTACCATTATGTATAATGCCGTGTGTTTATTATAAATGTGAAAATTTCTGTTTATTTCCAACATAAAAAATTTCTGCAACAATTACTCGCAAATCAGACATGAACTGTCCAATTGTAATATTAGTTTTGACATTGTGTTCTGAACGTATTATTCTTCCTTCTTGTGTCTAACAAATGCAGATTTACAAATTGTTCGCATAAGGAACAATGAACACAAAAATGTTGATAGCAATGTAATGTAGGTTACTGTAGTTAATATAGATGAGTTACCAACTGGTATTGACCATGTAACATTTTCACTGTCCTGAAAAAAATGTCTAAAGTTTGAAGTATATTCTAATACAGCAAATTAGAAAATAAAGTGATTTTAGAGATTTACTATTTACCATAACATACGGAATTTCTCTCCATTTATTTGCAACTTCTACACAGGGAGAACACAAATCAATTGTAGAAATCCTGTATTCTTTGATTCTATTTTTACAACCCAAAAGTAAATTTGGTTTTGGTAAAGTAACATTTGCATATTTATTAGTGTCACTAGCATACTGATAACGCTGATGAATAGGGAAGTTGAAATTAAATGTCTTTCTCGTCAGAGGGGAACAAATAGTTACATGTTGAAAGTCTGCTTTCTCCATAAATAATTCAACATTAGTTTCTCCTGCAGCACACATAGTAGTCTAAAATGTAATGAATTGTAATATGCAATTAAGCATCAAATTTCAACCATCATTTGAATAATAATTTAGTTACTTACACTTTCTAATCGTTTTACTTCATTAAGTTCATCTGTACTAGTATATAAGGCAGGTGGTAATCGTAAATAAAGCGCAATATAACAGTCATCGATTAAATCATTAAAGTTTATTTCATACATTAAAAACCTGTAAAATAATTGTGTTAAAGGGCAATAAATACTTATATAAATACAAAAATTGTTTGAATTTCCAATGTTACAATGTATAGTAAAGTTGCTACTATCTAACCTATGAAATCCTTCTCCCTTTGTAGTTAATGAAATTTGAGCATTTAATTCCTGACAAAGCACTACATTTTGAAGAATTAAAACGATTAATAAATTAGAATACACGAAGTATTGTTTAGTAGAATTTGGTGTCATTTTTACATAGAAATTTCTAATCAAATGTCAAATTGTACACGTGAAAAGTAAATAAACGGCGCGAATGCCCTCTTCCGAGATATTTTAGTACTACCCCAGTGTATATGTAAACCACTGACAAAATATTGTTAAAGACTGCCAGCCTTACGGGACATTGTGTCCTCCTAAAAATTTAGCCGCTTTTCTTACGCCTTCTTGTCGATGCAGAAGACCACTGTGGAAATTCTGGTCGGTGAAAAGGCGAATCATCATGGAACCACATCGATTATCATGAAATGTTACATTCTCCACCGAACGTACTCAAGATATTTCAAACGATGTTTTGGAAAATTCCTAAGAATATTGTACAAAGTAGGAAAATCAGACCTATCATAGCAGAGAGGAAATATCTTGAAGAATAAAAAATTAGAATAAAAAATTAGATGGCAAAATGGTCAAGGGACTACTTGTCGATATAATTGGCAAAAGGAATTATTATAAATATTAACCGGTTCGAAATAATAAAATCAGGGTATTGTGTTCAATAAATTAATGCATGCGGATGTTCATGATTTAAAAGTGATTCTGTATCTCGAGTTCTATTAAAAATTTTTACTAAAAAATTAGATGGCAAGGTGGTCAAGGGAGTGTTTATCGGCATCGTCGCCAAAGGAATTGTTATAAACATTAAACAGCCATAGATAATAAATTTATCAATAATTACTATCACGGCGATCGAAATCGAGCTAGATCGAGTTAGATGGAGTGGGGAGAGTTCCGCGTCGCTGCGCCTGAACTCTGCGAGCACTCTCAGTCAGTCAGTCAGTCGGGCCCGGGACAGTGATGCCAGAATCGTGGGCCGTGGGTTTTTCTCCTCCGCTGCTT